>PVJH01020177.1:0-41210 GCA_004026705.1 Nesogale talazaci | reverse complement strand
TTTGAACTATGGAATAATAGGACATCTGTACAATGCTGAATAAAGTGGTTTTGAGAAAAAAAGACACTTGGTATTGAGTAATGATCATTAATTTCTCTATGCTTACTTGTACATATCGTTTCATAAAAGCAAGAACAAAGACATTTGTGTTTGTGTGTGTGATGCATTTACTTTGATTAACATAATGTTTTCCACATTCTTCCATGTTTCAAGATATTTAGAGAATCTTTATCTCTGGGTAGTATTCCATTTATGTGTATACCACATCTTACTTATCCAATTGCCTATTGATAGGCATTAAAGCAAATGTGAATTGTTCTGCAATAAGCCTACATGTGCATATATCTGCAGAATTTCTAATAGATCCCTAGGAGAGATACTTAGAAATGGAATGCTGAATCACATGGCAGTGCTACCTCTAGTTGTGTTTGTTGTTGTTGTTGTTTTAGGGACTACCAGATGGGTTTTTACAACAGCTGTACCGTTTTTGCAGTTCCCCTGGTAATGAGTGAGGGTTTCAACTTCACAACATTCTCTCTAGCACCTGATATGGTCTATCTCACTGTGTGTGTGTTTTTTATCTTGGTAAACTGAGTGAGAGTGAAATGGTCTTTCGTTTTGGCTTGGATTTGCATTTTTCTGTTGACTGATATTGTTTTGTTTTATTGCTCATTTGAATATCTTCTTTGGTAAAGTGCTTCATGCCCTTTGCTCAATTTCTGATTAGACTTTCTTTTGTGACTAAATTATAGAATTTTATATATAGTTTAAATATTATGCCCTTATCCATTATATCTTTCCCAGAGAATTCTATCCACATATGCAGGTTGTCATTTTATTGATAAAGTCTTTTGAAACGCATAAGTAGTTAACTATATAGTCCTAGTTATTTTTTTTACTGTTTCTCATGTATTTTTTATTGTTTTAAAAAATTAAGTCCCAAAGCATATAATATGTTTCCATAATCTAATTTTCAAAACTAGGTAAAACAAAATTATATAGGTGCTATGTAGTTAGGAGCTCAGTAAAAGAAAGCAGGGGACTGGTGAGTTCAAAAGTCATCATCTTTTGCCTACTGGGAGGAAGGGGTTTCTGGTAGATAAATGGAATCAATGAGGTTTACAAAGAGAGTACTGTCTAAGCAGCATTGTATTTCTTGAACTGAGTAATATGCTAATGGTGAGTCTTTCTATGATTACACTTTATCATATACATCAGTTTAAATATATTCTTTCTAAAGAGTCTTTATGAGTTAGGCTTGATTCAATGGAAGTGAGGTCAGTGACCTATTTTGCTGTTATTATTATTGTTTGTTTGTGGTTTTATACATAATGTATATTACCATATTACAATCTAAAACAAAAAGTACCAAGAAAAGATATTTTAAATAAGAAAAAGGGAAGATTCATCCAATTAGATTCTACTGGATGTTTTAAAAATTATAGCTATTAAAATACTGGGGGGATGGGACAGGAACAAAGAGATAAGGTATTTGGGCACATATTGGCAAGGGCTATACTAGAACGTAGAGCAATGTTGTGTGTGTGTGAAAACTTGTGATATGACTGAGAGACCTTAGTCATATGAGGGGAAGGATTCAATATACAGCTCTAGGGTAATAAATGCACCAAACCAATGGTAATTCTTTACTTTGAATGAACTCTGCCATGAGCATGGAGAATGAGTAGTTAAATGCCTATCCCTGGAATCAACTGGCCACATGCATTCCTTTCTCTCTATAGATGAGAAAGAAGAGCCTGGCTAGGTCATTCATCGGTAAAACAGTGATTACACAATAATACTTGCTCCCAGACTCTGATAAATAAAGTGAAACAATGCATTAAAGGGCTTAGAAACGACCTAGCTATCAAAAGGTTTCCTATCAAAATTATTTAGCATCAGGTTTCTAAAGTTGAGGAACTGATGTGAGAAGTAGAGAACAGGGCACATTTGGGGCGGGGGGGTGCATCACTGCCCTCTGGTGGGAGTGGGAAGCCCAGCCTTGCTCCTGGAGAGCTGCTGCTGGATTTGAACCGCCAAGCCAGTGGACCGCAGTCCCGTGCTCAATCACTGCGCCACCGGAGCTCAGCCTAAAAGGGTGCATTTTTAAAAAATAATTCTTTCTTTTACTTTTTTATCTCAATCAATGGACTCTGAGTAGCTTGAAGTAGCACTAATGGCTATTCAAATTTACATAGTATCTTACAGGATTTGCCATATAATGGATGCATAATAAATGTATATCTGTTGCATTGGTTTGAATTACAGGAACAGAAAGTTGTGTCACTTTTAAAAAGAGGAAGAGTATATGTGAGTGTCAGAAAATGCTGCAACTTTTCACTGTTAAATGAGGAAAAGCAGAGCAGTTTGTTAAAGGCCACATTTAGTGGATTCCCAAGGTTATGCTACTGTGAAATTATGTTACTGTGCAACAGGAAACAGTCAATCAAAAATGTAAAGTACCATGGTAATAAGGCATAGTATACTTTAAATGAATAGTCCAATTAGGCAAACACAAAGGAGAACTTAAATCAGAGTATAACTTTATATGAACAGAACAAGGAGAAATTATTAGTACTGACAAGCAAAAGGGATAAAATAAAGAACAATGCACCGATTATGCAGTCATATGCCATTTTAAAGCAATCTTCATCACCAAAGAAATAGCTATGCTTCAACTAAATTCCTATCTGAGATATATTTATATATATTCATATCTGTCTTAGACATCTATGTATACACATGTATTGGTAGAAAAAGACAGATTCTTACAATTAGATGTATCAACATATATATATGTATATGAAGAAAAAGGAAAGATGCATCTAATATAGAGAAATGTAATATATTCATATTTATATGCATATATGGATGTATGTGTACATAAGGAGTTCTGGTGGCAGAGTGATCATGTGATGAGTTGCTAGCTACAGGGTAAGCAGTTTGAAAGCACCAGCCACTCTTCAGGAGAAAGGACTGATTTTCTATTCCTATATAGAGTGATCGTTTCAAAAACTCAGAGGCGGCAGTCCTAAACTAGTTCCTCGGCTCCCTATGAGTTGACATCAACTTGACAACCCTAAATATATATGCATAGCTAATTAAACCCAAACCCATGGCAGTTAAAGTAATGTCCACTCAAAGTGATCCTAGAGAATAGACTCAAACTACACAAGAGAATCTTCCTGTTAGCAATGTGCCACCTCTTTCTCCAACCGAGCATCTACTGGGCTCCAACAGCAACCTTTTGGTTCAGATCTGCATGCTTTCCTCACTGTGCCACCAAGGTGTTTTGCAAATATAGGCACAAAATAAAACAAATCGAATGCCATGTCCATTCTAATTCATAATGACCCTGTGGGACAAAATAAACCTGAGACAAGAGGTTTCCAAGGTTGTACATCTCTACAGAAGCAAACTTCTGCATCTTTCTCCTGCAGAATAGCTTGGTGGTTACAACTACTAACTATGGGTTATCAGTTGTATGCTTAACCCCTGAACCACAAGGGTTCCTTATAGATACATATGCAAAATTAAAATAACTTAGAGCAGCAACAACAAAAGCTAATAAGAATGCATACTGACCATCTTAAGAAAAAACTATCCAAGTGCTATAGCTGTTAGCAAGTGGATAGCAGAATAACATTCATGGTTGCGTAATTCTGGGATAGTTTGATAGTCAAAATAAAACGACTAAAAGAAAAAGACATAAATTAATTAACAATTAATTAATAATCATTTCTAAGAATATTGGGGGAAACATTTTATATCTAAATTTACTTTGTCACCTGTTTCAGGTGACAAAAATTTCAGCACTTCTAATTTTTTTAAATCTCAGGTAAATTTTCAAGATAAACAATGCATAGTGAAAATTTTAAAATAGTTTATCTTCTTTAGAAATACTTTTGACCTCATCTTCATGTGAAAGCTAGACAATGGACAAGGAAGACCAACAAATAATTAATGCATTTGACTTACAGTGTTGGCAAAGAATATTGAATGGCCCACCAACTTCTAGGAAAAAAGATGAGCAAAGTTGTCCTGTAAAAAGTACAGGCAATACTTTCCTTAGAAGCAAAGATGAAGAGATTTTATCCAACATACTTTGGGCATGCGATCAAGAGGGCCAATCCCTGGAGAAAGACATCACGCTTGGTAAAGTAGGGAATCATCAAAACAAACAAGCAAAAGGACCCTATACAAGATGAACTAACACCATGGTTACAACAATGAAATTAAATACAGAGAAAGTGTGGGGATATCACAGGAGTGGGTAACATTTTGTTCTATTACACACAAGTTCACAATGTGTTGGGATCAGCTTGATATCACTTAACCCAAACAACAAAACAAAGTAAGAACAGAAATAACAACAAAAAAACATGTGATATGAATAAGTAACCATGTTACTTACTTTGAAAGATATAATCATCATGATTGTGGCTATACGTGTTGGTAGTTCAATAGCCATCTTATCTTAATTTTTCTACATATAATGGGAAATTACGTTTGGTCTTTTGCCTACAAGGAAATTCTCTGTCACTCCTACCACAGTTTTTCCTTTCATTTCCACAGAAAGCCAAGAACTTCCAAAAATGCATTACCATGCAAATGTCTTGGGTGCCTTTACTACACATTTATATTGCAAGGTAATCAATAAATTATTATTTCAATATTTATTGGAATCTCAGAATAAGAAAGAAGATAGATTACACAAATTCATCTTCTGTGATTAATGGACATTCCAGCAGAAGACATACACTGATGGAGTAGGTCAGTATGCAGACTATATTGCTGAATATTTCAACCTGGGTTGTAAATATAGTATCTGTTTCTCTTAGGGACTGTCACACTGAGTGCAGTATAAAAGGCAATAAATTTCAACAGATTAATTAACTCTTTGGTTACTGGGGCTGTGTGTCACCTATCCTGGCACCTAATAAAAATTCCTTTAATGTCAAGACATAAAGAAGGGCCTCTTTGGAAATGAGTTATTAACAGCATTTCGTGAATAGATGGAGAAATTGTAGCCGAGCCATTTAAGTGTCATAAAGTGCAGCAAAGGCTGCTGGAGGCCTCTGAGGGACGCCAGGCAATACCATAACAATCAAATCTGAGATGGAAGAGGGATTGAGCTGTCCACTCAGAATTTTTATATTGTCAAAGAGCAGCGAGGAAATAATGTGATCAAGAAGTGAATTAACCTTGTGTGTGAAAGAAAGGGGATGATCTGATGGAAAAGGCAGTAAAGTAAAAATCACTCCATAATGCCGACATTGAAGGGGAGCCATGTGGGGCTCCTAATGTCTGCAGGCTGTCGGGGAGCAGATCCAGACCTCTAAGTACCGTAAACCCATTACCTGCATTAGCCCGTAATTGGAATACATTTATTCATGCTTTCTCAGTTCTTCAGGGCCTCGCGTTGTATATCCACAGAGCATTAATTCCTATAAATGTTCTCTCTTGGCAGACTCAGGCAAACAGCGAGACGGTCTTGTGTGGGAATTAACATTCGGTGAGGGAGGAAGACAGTGAAGTGTGTGTTCTACAAGATCGGTATTCATTTTCTATCCCATGCTAGAGTGTTTAATTCAGCACCTGCCTTGTTCCTACACCGACGATGCTTTCTTTGGAAGCTTCCTGAAGAATGCTTCGTGATCAAGTTTATTTCATTTTTTCATATTTCCACACAAGCTTCTAACAGCCAAAAAAAATATCTATACCAAATGTTAAGTATATTTTACCAATGATCAGATGACAATCACCCAAAATGCAGATATTTCCCCCCTCGTTTGACGTTGCATCTCAATGTATGACAGTTTTCAGAAAGCGCTAAATATAACAACTCAAAAAACAAGTAGAATTAAGTACATTTAAATCAATCATTTCATTTTGAAAACAGCACTTTCAGCCTTTAGAACAAACAGAGTTAAAGAGTAGCAGGTGGATTCCACAACTCACATCTCCTCTCTGCTAAATTCCAGCTGTTTTATGTGTGGTGTATAATTTTTGCCTACTGTTCAATATTGTATGCTTTCATATGCTCATGAAACAACATTTTGTTACATGTGAGTGACTTCTCTTTCTTTATTTCCTCCAACAGATTTAATGTTAACGCTTCATTGTGATGCTTAGGAAGGAGTTCCCCCTCTGACTTCATGAAGTTAATTCTATTCTTTGGGTATTTCCTCATAACACTGTCATTGTTAACTACGATTGAACCAAATCCAACTCACGATAAACCAAATATTCCCTAGTGCTGCTCATGTTCAAAATGTAACTTATGCCTGATCTATCATTATATCTTTAGTGCTTACAAGGTGTCCAGCAGATGTAATGTACTCTAAAATATTGAATAAATGAATTAAGGAAAATATATGATTTCATCTGCAAAATGAAATGAAGAGTTGCATTATTACAATTATTCAGAAGAGGATATTTAAGTTGATAAGGTTCTTACAAAGTTGTGCCTTGAAAGAAAGTATAGCTATTTTTTGAGTATTTAAAGAACTACCATTGGGAATATGATTGAATATATTCTTTACTATTCATGAAATAGAATTAAAATTCCTCTTTAGACATCACAAGAAAACAGAAATTTAGGACCATTATAATGATTTAGAACTATGTGAAAAATGAAACTATCTTATATTTCAGAAAATTATTATCCTGTTGTCTGAAACGTTCAAACATATACTATAAGACCACCATCACGGAGAATTATAGAAAAAATTATAATATCGAGGACTGACTGAATCATATAATCTTAAGAGCTCATTTTAACTTCTGGTGGTGGTGATGGTGGTGTCCAAATTTTGCAAGATAAAGTTTTGATATCCATTCATCCAAGAAGTACTCTGGACATACTTCTTCCAAGACATATTTGCTTGTCCTTTTAGAAGCCCATAGTTCTTTCGATCTTTTTCTCCAACATCACAATTTAAATGCATCGATTCTTCTTCTATCTTCCTTATTCAATCAATGTCCAACTTTCACATGCACAGGAAGCAATTGAACATACCATGGTTTGTATCAGATGTACCTAAGTCCTCAAAGTAACACCCTTGTTTTTCCAACATGTCAAAGTAACTTTGTGTAGCAGATTTAACTTCTAGCACTTCATAATCTAAGCCTTAACAAATGACGATGAAGCACATTCCAACAGCTTTATAGAAATAATAAAATATTAAACATATGAAAGTTTTAGCTCTCCACCATTTACATATACACCTGGAAAACACAACTTTTTCAAAATCGCTTGTTTTCCTGGTTTTCAAAATAGCTTGTGTTCAAAAATTTTAATAGTCTAATTGATCTCAGTGATACAGGGATTTAATTAAGTATTTCACAATGAAATTTGCTTTCTAATCTCTCTTGATTCTGGAAATAATAAAATACACTAACTTTGTTACAAATTTTGAATAAACAGAAAAGATGAAAAAAGTAGAAATGTTGTAGAAAATATTGTGATAGGGAAATGGGAAATTATTAGATGTCAACCCTATCCTCAAGGTTTGTATATGTGCCAGAGGGAGAGGGTGGGGAGGAAGGTCTATTGCTTAATGTCATAAAACTGAGAATTATTCTTCGACACAAAGTCTCACTAATATAGCCAGCTATTCCCACTGGGAAGTACCTGTTTCCACATGGGCTGTTTCCCTTTAGCTACTGTCTTTGGCTCAATTCTGTAGAGAAGCAAAACGAGTGATGCTTATATATGTGTGTGTGTAAGCATATATTCATATATATATCAATACATGTTTTTTTGTTTGTTTTTTGGGCATCACTGCCCTCTGGTGGTGGGAGTAGGAGGCCCACCCTTTGCTCCTGTGGAGCTGGAATTGAACCTCCATCCCAGTGGACCGCAGTCCCGCGCACAACCACTACGCCACCAGGGCTCAGCCCGAATACATGTTATTGTGATCATTGTTACCTTTGAGTCAGTCCCAACTCATAGTCAACTCGATGTACACTGGAATGAAGCAATGCCTGGTTCGGAGCAAGCCTCAGAATCGCTATGCTGGAGCCCATTGTTCGAGTCCATTGAGCCCAGGTTCTTCCTCTGTTTTGCTGCCCTTCTAACAAACATGAAGTCATCCTCCAGGAACCCATCTCTCCGAACAACAGGTTCAAAATACAAGCCATGACATCTCACCATCTATGTTTCAAAGTTTTACTTCTGCCTTCCAGTGTCCCATAAGTCTAATTCCTTTTAATACACAAGTCAGTTAGTTATTGACTCACAATAATAACAATACAGGATAATTTAAATTATTCTAGTTACAAAGTTTCCAGGTCCTTGATTAATATAGCAATTCTGTGTTGTATAAAAATATTTGTTTTTAAGCCATGCTCCCAAACATTTATCCTTTGCTTCTCCCAAGGAGCCATGCTAGTACAGCATGGGTCAACTAACTTCAAGGTAAGGGTTCAAATCTGCCCCTTTCTCAGTACAGAGAAAGCTGAGGTGGCCTGCTCTAGGAAAACCTACCAAGCAGTTGTAGCCACTCCTATAGGGTCACTGTGGGTTGTAATTGGCTTGAATACAATGTATTTGTGTGTGAGTTGGTGTGTGTGTGTGTGTATGTTAGGATTTGCTTCTCTCAATCCCCAATCAATATATACCTTTATAGCTGGATATATTGAAAATGGGATTAAAATATATAATGGCTGAGGAGACAAAAATGCAATATGCATAAATTGAATTTGATCCCTATAAACAATCTAAACATACAAAGGTAAGCAAAGTATTGCTAATAAAGTTCCCATTCATATCTGTATTTTTGATTGGTGATGACAGCAGATGGTTTCTCTCAGTAATGTGCTATTCTTTGGCTCACTAGGGTACCCTCCGGAATAAGATCCAATGGAAACAATGACTTCCAGGTGACCTATTTGCTGAGCAAGTTAACTTCAAGGCAGAGAGATCAGCTCAGCAGGAGAAGGGAACTGAGTTTCCGGCCACCAAAGGAGAAATCCTGATGGATTCTCTCAAGGAAGACATGGGTGATCACAGGGGCTTCTTGGAAAGAAGTTTAAATGAAAAACCAATAATGCATTGGTTGAGGACAATGGGAGGGGTTTTCCCATTACAAAGATGCACCTGCTCCTTCTGCAGAGTAGAAAGGGCTGTCCTCCAAGAACTTTGTGGGGAACCCTTATCTTACCACACAGGTCTGATCTCGTCCCTTCAAGAGTTCATAGTTGTTTTTGTTCCCAAATTAAAATGAACAAACAAGATACCCAAACTCACTGTCGTCAGGTTGCTGTCAACTCATTGTGACTCTATGGGCAGGGTAGAACTGAGCCCTGTGACTTTCGGAAAGTGTAAGTCTTTGTGGGAGCAAAAAGTCCCGTTTTTCTTCCGCAGAGTTACTGGTGCTTTAGAACTTTCCACCTGGTGGATTGCAGTCCAACGCAAAACCAATACGCCACCAGGGCCCAAAACTTAAAAAACAAACACGTTTAAAAGGAAAACTAACTTGACCGCTTCAGATTGCCCAAGCTGCCATTTAGATATGGTATAAACTGAAATGCATGGGATTCTTCGAGAAAGAAAAATGAAAATGCTGTTGCCCAAACCCCAGGGAGGAGGTTCTATGTAGATCCTTCTAACCGATTCCCCCTTTCTACTCCACCTTCCCGCCATCCTCCCTATATCACCACTCTCACCACTGGTCCTGAAGAGTTCATCTGTCCTAGATTCTCCATGTTTCAGGTTCCTATCCATACCAGTGTATATCCTCTGGTCTAACCGGATTTGTAAGGTAGACTTGGGATCATGATAGTGGGGAGAGAGGGAAGAAACATTTAAGAATAGAGAGAAGTTGCATATTTCATTGTATACTATATACTCTAACTGGCTCCTCATCTACCCATGACTCTTCTGTAAGGGGATGTCTCCTTCACCTACAGATGGCCTTCGGGCCCCCAATCTGTACACCCCCTCAATTATAATGATATCAATTTTAGTTCTTTGATGCCTGATACCTGATCCCTTTTACCCCTTGTTATACAAGCCGGTGTGCATCTTCCATGTGGACTTTATTGCTTCTTAACTAGATGGCCACTTGCTTACTTTCAAGCCTTTAAGATCCCACACCTCACATTTTCATATCTGTGTATAATATTTAACAAAGGTCTGTTATTTGGTAGCAATATTTTGTACTTACTATAGTACATGAATTAACCAAAACACATATTGTATACTTTATAAAAGAAGGCATAGAGGGCTAAATAAGTAGTAAGGTCAGCATTTCAAATCTGCCCTCTTTTCTAAGGGAGAAGGAGGAGGCATTAAAGGTTTACAAACACAGAAACCCTAAGAAGAAGCTGTATCCTACTATTTTTCAACTACAAAACTTGCACTCCTGTGAGGGAAGTATAAAACTATACTGGAGTAATATTTCAATGCACAAGTCTGGCAAATGTTTAGTAGGTTAGCCTCACCTTCTATGGAAAACAAATCAGAGAATCAGGCACTCTCATCGCCACATTTTTGCAATAGTTGGAATGGTAAATACATATCGAAATTGTCAATGCATGGACCTTTGACCTATCAGCTCCATATCTAGGAACCTGTTCTATATTAGTTTACTAATCACAGCATCTGCATTTTTTATATAGAGAATTTTAAACATTTTCAGATTTAAAATTTAGATTTTAAATTCAATATTCTACTAATGCAGTTTGGGTAGCATAATTTGTGGTGTACCATTCAGGGGTCCTCAAACTTTTTAAACAGGGGGCCAGTTCACTGTCCCTCAGACCCTTGGAGGGCTGGACTATATTTAAAATTTAAAAAACTGTGAACAAATTCACTGTGGTCCCAGTGTGAATCAACTGCTAAACAGGACAGCGGCAGCAGGAAAAACACCCGGTGGGCGAGACAAATGTCCTCAGAAGGCCGCATGTGGCCCACAGGCTATAGTTTGAGGACCCTTGTGCATACATCATAATACAATGCAGCTTTAAATAAGAATTGGAAAACACCTTCTTGGTATGGAGAATCTGTAAATTATTGCATAAAGTTGCTGTTAAGAGACATCAAGTCAGTTCTTATTCATGATGATGCTGTGTGCAGAGTAGAACTTCTCCATAAGTTTTTCAAGGCTGTGACCTTTCATGGATTCCTACATACAATAGAATGCAACACTGCACAATCTGTGTCTGGCCAACAATCATTGCTATGCTTGAGTCATTGATGTAGCTACTATGTCAATCTATCTTGACTGTCTTCTTTTAATAATGACGAAGTATGATGTCCTTTTCCAGGGACATGTTTTCCATGATAGCATGTCCAAAGTACATGAAACCAATCTTTCTATCCTTGCTTCTAATGAGCATTCTTGCTGTATTTCTTCCAAGTGCATTTATTATATAAATGTCTATATACATACTTTTTCTTATGCATATAAGCATAAGAAAGAAAAAACAGTGAATTTGTTCACAGTTTTTTTATCTTCTTTTCTCTGTTAAAGATACTAGTTACATTGATTGCCTTAGGATATGAGAAATAGGCAACCAGACCAAGGTTAGAGTCACATGTACTTTAACAACTTTTGAATTAAAACTATGCCTGTATACTACTACTAATAAAACATTTAAATTAGATATATATTAAATAATTAAAGACTCCCATAATGCCAGAATAAAACATGCTGGGACATTTTCTCAAACAGAAATGATACATAGCCTTTTCATTAAGCATGGGGGAAGAAGGAATTATCCTACAGTTGAGTTCAGGCTCTAAATTAATTGCTCCTCTTCAAGAGATTTATGTATGTGCAAAAGTTATGACATGGACCCCTGGTGGCCTGGTGGGTTATGCATTGGACAGCTAACAGCAGGGTTAGCTGCAGTTCGAGTCTAACCAGATGCTCCTCTGCAGGAAGGTGAGGCATTCTATTTCTATAAGCATTTACAACCTCAGACAGTTCTACCCTGCCCCACTGGGTCACTGTGAGTCAGAATTGCCTCAATAGCAATAACAGTGAATTGATCTCATGATAATATGGTGTGTGTGCTTGTGTGTGAGTGTGCTTTCACACAAAAGTTAACACATCTATAGCTTTGCAAGCCCCAAGTGTGATTCCAAAGCCACATGTTCAATTCAGTTCATTTGCAATCACTTTAGTGAAGAAAATATATTGACTAACCAGCTGCCAAATTATGATAATGCAAAACTATTAACCCAGTAGGATGCATAGATTAGAACCTACACTGTATCTTTTTGTGACTGTTTTATTTTTTGTTTAACAGAAAATGTTTCAAAGGGATTACCTAATTTAGTGCTGCTAATTCAGTACAAAAAATGAGTTGGCTTCTTATATTTTCCAAGTATCTTGTCTTCTTTAAGTATGTACAAAGCAAATAATTACAACTTCTGGTGTTGATTAAGAAGTAAGGAGTAAAGCACACAGGGATAGTGAATGGCAATGCCCAAAAAACAAATTGAAACCAAGTTTGGCAATGTAATGGATAATCTTTCCAAAATTAAAATACAGAGGCAATCACTTGCCCTTAAAGGATTAAAGAGACTGTGTTCATGTCTCAAAGCCAGTCAAACAATCCTTAATGAGAAGACAACTTTGCACAGCTCTTGTATTCTCAAAACTCCTTTCAAGAATGGTCTTTAAAGTTTTTCAATCCTTATTTGTAAAAGTATCATCTGCTACATCTCCCCAGAAATATCTGTTCTTCACAGAGATTAAAATCAGCACAATGTTCTTGGGAATAGAGCTTTAATCAAGAATACAAGTGAGGAGAGGAAGGCAGAGAGGCTCAATCCCCAGTCATCCAGTAATTTATGCTGCCACATATGTGCTTCATCTTCACCTGCTGCCTCAAAACCTTAAAAAAAAAAAAACATTGTTTTTCTCCCATTCTTTTTATGCTGCTTCCACCAAACAAAAGTCACTGCTGTGGAGTCTATTCTGCACCAACAGGATCGAGAAGAACTGCTCCTCAGGGTTTCTAAGACTGTAAATCTCTTTGACACTGGATAGCCTTAGCTTTCTTCTACTGAGCAGCTGTAAGTTGGAACAGCTGACCTTTCAGTTTAACTCACTGCTCCTTTAATATGCTACAGTGTAATAGAGCTTGCTTTTGGAACTATTTTGTTTTGTTTTGAGCCAATGGAGAACAACAACAAAAAATTTTTTCCTTTGTTTATCATGAAAATTTTTTGATTTCTAATTAAAAAGACTTGTTATAAGAAGATACATTAAGTAATATCTTTCTTTCCCATTAGGCCACATTAGCCCTACTGCTAGTAATTCTAAATATGCCAATGACTAAAAGCACACCATGTATTTCCAAAAGAAATTACATTGCTATTAAGGCTTAGATGACATTAAAAATAATTACACAGTGCATGTACAGAAACGCATATATACATATCTACAACTAATAGAACAATATATTCATTGTATTAAACACATTTGTAATGAAATCAAATAAAAGCTAGATGAATCATTGTCACAGATTTAGCTGTGATGAATATTGATTCAGAGAAGATTAGTGGTGGAAAGGAGTGATGCAAAAGGTTTATGTGGAAATTGGCTTCAGATGATTGCTTTAAATTCAACAGTCAAGTCAGCAATTTATGGACTTGATTATACCTTCACAATGAACAATAATCTAGTAGCTGCTTTAGTAGGAAGATACTAAATTTTTATGATTGGTATAATCAGTTTGGCAACCAAAGATAAAATAGACATGATTCAGAGAAGAAAAAATTGATGGTAAGCACAGTTGAGTAACATTTCTTTGAAGAAAAGAATGCTCTCATTTTTAAGATGATGACCTGAGGAGCAAAGAAAATCCCTCAAAGCACACTAAACCACATGCTTGTGTTTTGCTGTTGTATAAAAACAAAGAAGTATGAAATATCTTTAGCAGTGACCTATATAGAAATGTATCATGTGACAGTTAATGCTATAAAGAAAACTAAGTAGTCAAACATTAGTCAAAGAAGAAATTTATCTAAGGTAAAGTTACATAATATTTTGTAGGGTTATTAATTCAATATGATAGTCATTTGGGTTTCTTTTCTGGTCACTGATTATAATATTTTTCAGTTGAGGATTTAGCTTTTAGGATGATAGGGATAATTGTTTCCTTAAATCTAACATACCTTAAAAGATTCAAAGTAACATTGACATAATATACCTCTTCAGACATCATATAATTATATTTATTCACATATTTTTCTTTCAAGAATAAGCATAGAGGACTACCTATTTTCTGCCATAAATTAGTCCAATATTATTTATAGACAGAAATAAAATAAGAGCATAATTCCCTTCTACTTCTTAGAGTCTTTTCTTGAAATATAGAAGCTCAATGAATTTTTAAAACAGTCAGTGGTTAAATCAGCTGCTAATCTAAAGGTCTTTGGTTTGACCCCACAAGACACTCCATCGGAGAAAGACATGGCAATCTGTTTCAATGAAGAGTTACAATCTAGAAAATACTATGGTGCAGCTGTGCTCTGGTCTATGATTCAGAATTTAGGTTTTGTTTGTGTTTTATATCCAATTTATATGTAAAATATCATTATATTATAAATTAGTTTATATACCACATATAGGAATATATACATAGCATCAAATATATATTATCTATATACTCACTGCCATCAAGTCTATGATTCATAGTAACCCAATAAGAAAAAGTAGGACTGCCCCTTGTGAGTCTGAGCATATAATTCTTTTTTTTGCAGAATTTGGAAAAAATTTTATTTTCATATTGATATTAGTAATTTCACCACTCACAGTGCTTGACAATGATCTACACTCATTAAATGCTAGCATTCAATAGATGTCTCATGATTCATTTCATTTTACAAATGCTAGCATTCAATAGATGTCTCATGATTCATTTCATTTTACAAAGGAAGTTAATTTTGAAATTGTCTTCAGAAAGCCACAAGTCCTTTTGTTAAAATTTTCTGTGAATTATCTTTTTTTTAAATTATTCTTGTTGGGGGCTCTTATATCTCTTATGACAATGCATACATTTCTCCAATGTGTCAGATACATTTACCCATAAGGCGCCATCATCATTTTCAAAACATTCTTTTCCCACGTGAACCCCTGATATCAGCTCCCCATTTCTTCCCCCTTCCTCCTAGGGCTACCCTGCTTCATAAACCCTTAATAAATTATAGATTATTTTTTCCATATCTTACATTGCCCGCTATCGCCCCTCATCCACTTTACCATTATCTGTACCCCGGGAAGGGAGTTAGAGTTGATCCTTGAGATTGATTCCCCTTTTCTCTTCCCCGGCCTCCCACCTCCCTAATTCCCCTGGAATCTCTACTTTCCTTCGTGACCCTGGGGGGCCAGTCTACTCTGGATTCCCTGTGGCTCTTCTCTGTAGCAGTGCGCATGCTCTGGTCTGTTTGTAAGGTAGAATTGTAAGGATTGTTTTGTAATGTAGAATTGAGGTCATGAGAGTGGAGTGAGGGAAACACCAAAGAGCTGGAGGGAGGCTGTGTGTTTCAGCTGCACTGACAGCTGTGTGTTTCAGCTGCACCCTGACAGGCTCATCTCTTCTCTGTGACCCCTATGGGAGGGGATGTCCAATTCTCTACAGATGGACATTGAGTCTCCACTCCATGCCTTCCCTTATTCTCATTGGGTATGGTTTTATTCTAGGTCTTAGATTCCTGATAACTGATCCCATCAGCACCTCATGATCACACAGGCTGGTGTGCTTCTCCCATGTGGGCTTCGTTGCGTCTCAGTTAGATGGCTGCTTGTTCACCTTAAAGCCTGTAAGACCCAAGATGCTATAGCTTTTGATAACCGGGCACCCTCAACTTTCTTCCCCACATTTGCTTATGAACCCATTTTGTCTTCAGTGAACAGGTCAGGAAGGTGAGCAACACAGAATACAGGCTTGTTAGAACAAGATATTCAGCTGATAAGAGATTAATTGATTTGAGGCTTAATGCCCATTTGCGTCCTCAATTCTTATATAGAAATGGGTACATAGTTCTATTTCCCACTATATATATATATATATATATATATATATATATATATATCTCACTATGAATGTCCTTTGCCTCCTACTTCTTTCTTCTATTTCCTTTTTACTTCCCTCTTGTTCCACCATCACATTCAGCCTTCACTTGGGTTTAGTAATTCTTTGCTGCTACACTGTCCTTGATTGAGCACCACTAGGCTTCCTTCCGTTGATTTTAGCTCACATGTTGTTCCCTTGTTCCTGGGGTGGTCCCCCACCATAATTCCTTTCTCTCGCCTCCCTTTCTCACATAAGCCCCTGGAACCATTGATCTGGATCTTTTCATCCCCAAATTATTTATTCCACCTATCTTATCTAGATAGACATGCAGATGCATTAATAAGTGCAAAAACCAGGCAAAACCAAATGAAACAACAAAGGAAATCAAGACCAACAAGAAATAACAACTACAAAAAGCACAAAATAATAATAACAAAAAGAAAGCCACTGACACAAATGGAAACACTTATCAATAGTCCAAAATCTGTTTGTTGGTCTTTATGTGTGTTTTCCAGTCCAGCCTGATGGGGTGCCACATTCTGTCTCCCAAGTCTATTTTGGGTGTTTCCCGGGGGTTTCATCAGTCTGTTTCCCCTACTGCTCTGCTGCATTCCTCAGCACCTCACCACACCGTGTTGGGGCCAAACTGTGCACTATTCCCCCACTCTGTCCCCAGAGCTGTCGCACATAGCACCATTGTTCAGCATTGTCTGCTCTGAGCAGGAACTTCGTCCTCGGGGCTTGTGGGCCAGGATGTCCTCTCCTCACTCTCCATCCCTTTGCATTTCTCTCGTGTGCTCTAATCCAATGCGTCCTCTCCCCAAGCTGTAGGCCCAGTGCTTTCCTCTGAGGTGCATTATTCTGAAGCGAAGTCAGGGTTGTCAGCGTAGTCTGGTTTGGAACCAGCCCATGGACTTCTCTATTGATTCTCGGGTGCATGCCGGTATGTTGTATTCACGTCTTGGTGCATTGGAAAGTCTCTTCTCTCTCTCCTCCTGTGGAGATATAAACCATACCCTCCCCTTGGGTTCATTAGTGGCCTGCTCTCCCTCCTACCCATGATTTTTTTTCTCTTTCCCTCCCCCTATTATTTAGTTGGTTTCTGTATGTATCCGTGGATTGGATTTGGCCCCCCATCATTGCTAGACCTCACCCCAGCTATTCATATATGGATAGCATTGAATTTATATAGTCCCCTGGGCAGAACTGACATATTTACTATATTGAGTCTTCCAATCCATGAGCATTGGTTATTCTTCTAATTGTCGAGGTCACTCTTGGTTTCTTGTAATAGTGTTCTATAGTTTTCTTCTTACACATCTTTTGTTTCTTTCAGTCAGGTATATTCCTGATATTTTGATGTGTGCTTGTCTATTATAAAGGATACTACCTTTATAACTGCCTTTTCTGTGACCTTGTCTGATGTGTATAGTCATCTGATAAACTTCTTTTTTGTTGATCTTCTATCCTTCCATTCTGCCATATTGCTCTATTGCTTCCAACACTCCACTTGTGGAATATCAGTCATTTTCTGTGTATAAAATCATATCGTCTGTGAATAGTGAGAGTGTTGCCTCTTTCTTCACCACATGAATACCTTGGATGTCTTTTCTTTGTCTTATGTTGTTAGCTAGGACCTTCAGTACAATGTTAAATAGGAGTGAGGACAAGGGGCACCCTTGTTTGATCCCTCTTTTCAATGGAATTGTTTTCACCTTTTCTTCATTGATGAACCCGTTGTCTGCTAATTTTTCATATATAGTTTATATAATATTGAGAAATTTTCCTTCTATTCCTATCTTCTTGAGTACCTTAAAGAGGAATGAGTGTTGGATGTTGTGGAATGTTTTTGTGCATCTATTGATTTTGTCAAATGGTTCTTATGATTTTTCATGTCAATGTTGTGAATACTAATGGTCTGTCATCTGTCATATGCTGAACCATCCCTACATCCCTGGTATGAATTCCACTTGGTCATGGTGAATTATTTGTTTATATGCTTTTGTATTCTATTGGTCAGTGTTTTGTTAGGGATTTCTGCATTGATATTCATTGGGGATTGATCTGTAGTTCTCAATTCTTGGGGGAATCTTTATCCACTTTAGTTATCAAAGTTATACTAGTTTCATAGAAAGAGTTTTGGAGTTTACCATCTTTTCTGTGTTCTGGAAGAGTTTGTGTAAATGCATGGTAGAATTTTCCTGTCATGCCATCTAGCCTGGGAGATTTTTTTTGATGGTAATACCTTGATATCCTTGTCTATTTCTTCCATTGATATGGGTCTGTTGAGGTTCTCGATGTCCATCTGGGATAGTCTAGGGAGAGTGATTCTTTTTCCAAGTATTTGTCTCCAATTTTTTTTAATTCATTGGATTACAGGACTTCATAGTACTATGGAATTATCTTTTTTATTTCATTAGGGCCCATTGTAATATCCCCTGTTTCATCCCTCATCCATACTATTGAAATTTGTTCCTTCCTTTCTTTGGGTAGGTTTGCCAGCAGTCTATCAATTCTGTTAATCCTTTCAAAGAACCAACTTTTAGCTGTATTACTGCTTTCCATGGTTTTCTTATTTTCCCTCTCCTTTATCTTAGCTCTGATTTTTATTATTTCACTGCTTTGGCTATTAGTAGGATTGTTCTGTTGATTCTGCTCTAATTGGTGTAAGTTTTGTGCCAGCATATCAACCACAAGTCTCGCTGCCTTTTTCATGCTCTCAGCCTTCCTCTGATGAATGACGTTGCTATATCCCAAAGGTTTGGCTGCATTGTATTTTCATTCTCCTTGTTTTCTAGAAACTTCCTGATTTCATGCTGGTCTGAGCCAATACTCACTCCTTTCACAATAGGGAATTATTCTTCATCAAATTGTTTTTCCTTGTTTTCTTCATTGTCCTTCTGTTGATATTCAGCTATAGGACACAGTGACCCAAGAGAGATATCCATATAATCTCAATGTGCTTGAATTAACTCAAGTTTAATATCTCTTCCAGAAATTAATGCATCTCCAAGTATGTGCCATGTGGCTTGTAAATAAAGCAATTTTTTTTTGCCTTTGGTGGAAATCTCTGAAAATATCTCTCAGGTCAAGTCATTCAATTGGGCTATTTGAATATGTAGGCTCCTTGTTGAGTTTCTTTCCCTATGATCTGTGTTTATCAAAAAGTGGTGTATTAAATACACCTATTATAAATGTTGAGCCTGTGATTTCTTTTTGTCATCTTTTGAAGTGTTTGATCTATGAATGCTTCTGGGAACTACCTGCATGTAGCTGTACTGTGGATTCACTCTACTGCTGTATCATCCTGTGGTTTCACTCTTACCCTAGCTGACCAGTATTCCTTTCTTTGGGAATTTGAGTTGGATAGTCCTCTTATGGTACTCTAGCTCGGTGTTTGTGGATCCCCAATGGTGGCGTTTCAGTGTCTGATCTCTCAGTAAGTCATAGTGGTGGGTCTCACGGTGCTTGGAGCACCTCAGGTGGTGTGTGGCATTTACCACTGCAAGTGGAGTGCTGCAGAGGGCATGTGGGTGTACCGTCCTTGGTGTAGCACAAAGTAGATGACAGGCAGTATTACCCTAGTCAGAGACATCACTGTGGAAGTAGGACAGATGTTCCTGTAGCAACATGTAGCACTACCAATGGTGGGCAGGGGGTTGCCAGTCACTTATAGGTCCTTGGGCAAAGGCTGCAGTTATCCCAGCTATTCGGAGTGAAGATCCCCCAGCCACTTGGTATATGGTTGAGAAGGGTCGAGATTTCCCCAGCTGTGTGTAAAGCCAACAAGTGCTGGTGGGAACTCCTCCAATTGGGCCTTTAGAGTTGCCCTAGGTGAAGGGGAGTAGCCTGGAGGCCAATAATGACTCTCGATTTTCTTGTCTGGCAGCAAGAGCTCTGGGCAGATGAATCTAAGTAGATGACATCTTCTTTTATATCTCAAGACTATAATTCTTAAGGAGGTATAAAGTCTCATCTTTGTCACTTGGAGGGGCTGATGGTTCAAACTGCTGTGCTTGTGATTAGCACACAAAAGCATAACCCATTATGTCACCAGACCTCGGTACTTATGTACTGGCACTAATTTGTGCTGTCCTGTGCCAATCATGTACTTGTGTCTCAGTTTCATGATTGGGAGTCTGGGGGTGGAGTCTTGTCTGTCAATCTGGAGCTGGCCAATGATGCCTCTGTGTGGGCATGATTTTCTCCTGAGAATTCTGGGAAGTCTCACAGTATTTCCCAATTGGAGAAGAGAGACTTGACTCAGTCTCTTGGAGTCAGTCTAGTAGCAAGACAAGATGGTGACATGCTGATAGATCCTGAGTCCTGGAACCTGGAGGAGTCAGAGGAGAAGACACATGGGCTTGCTCTGATGGAACCAGACTTCTGGGGCCAGATAACACACAGAGAGACCCCTGCCAGTGCTGAGATGCTTCTACTGCCAATAGATACTGCTGATGGACCCAGAGCCACGGAAATGAGGTGCCATGAAGAGACCTCTGTCAGCACCAGAATGATTCTACTGTGGCTGGATACACAAGACTCTGCATCCACTGCCCTGTGATTGCCCTGGTGTCATTGCTTGTGCTACGTGAGTCGGATGGAAACTTTATAGACTGCTATTGAACATGTGGGCTAATATGTCTTATGACTTTGGACTGGTCTGGTTAGGATGCTTTCTCATTGTTCCATTCCTCTTGCATATAAACCTTTCCCATATATATATATATGAATTTGTTTCTCTAGTCTACCCAGACTAACACACCTTTAAAATACATTTCATGTGTTGATTTGCAACTTGTACATATTTTCAATGTTACGAAAGCAAACTATTTTAAATATTTTATAGTGAACCAGTAATTAATACTGTTACCATATATCAGCATAGTATATTAATAAATCTTTCAGCTTACTTGTCACACTAGTCAGTAGAAATGATCCTAAATAACAAACCATATTTAATATATTTTATAGCCAAATGAAAGCTTTTGCTACTAACTATAATTTTTTATTTCATTAAATTGTACAAACAAATTGGAATCTGTCGCTGTGGAGTTGAAATTGCTGATAAGGTTTACAATTGACAAGGTGAAATTTATTGATTTCCTCTTAATATTTCTCTCCTTGGAATAGGTACAAAATTGATTTGCCTTATGGCTAGCTGCTAATAGACAGGCTGATAGAACAAACTCACCAGCAATTCTGCAAGAGAAATGGTCTGGCAATCTGCACCTGTAAATAGCATAGCCCAAGAAACCTTTTTCGGAAATTCTGCTCTTCTATATAGTGTGGTCCTGGGTTGGGATCCATCTGACCGCACACAATAACAACAAAATGGTTTTATTAAATACCAAGCAGTTCTATTCCAAGGATACAGAACAGTTTTTGGGTCTCTGCTGCACTACTGTGTCCTACCATTGTCTTCTATCATACCAACAGTCTGGAGATCTTCTAGTGGTGCCTGTTGCACTGGTAGCTTCAAGGTCAGCAATTCAAAACCACCAGTTACTCCTCAGGTGAAAGACCAGGCTTTCTATTTCCATCAAGCTACAGTCCCAGAAACTGAAGGGGGGCAATTCTATCCCCTTCTACAGGGTCAACGAGTCAGTGAGTCTCCATCACAGACTCCATAGAGTTGTATAATGTGGTACCCTCGCTCCAATACCATGTCGAAAGTAACACTTCTTCCTAAAGGACCAATTTCTATTGAATTCACTTGACAAAGGAAACCAGTTGCTCTTGGGCAGTAATAATTCCATTCTAAATATATACTTCCAGTTGCTGAATGGTCACATTTGTCACCAGAAAAATAATATTTTTAAAAATCCACTGTTATTCTCTCATTTACTTATCTATTATGTCCTTAGATGATTTTTAATCAAAAATAATGAAAAAACAGAAGAGAATGGAACTGTATTTTAAAACATATTTATTGAAGGAAAAATTACTATCTTAGAATTCAACTTCTAATAAGAAAGTGTTTCAAAAAATATATTAACTAAAGATATCCTATACAACTAAACATAGAACCTAGAATTAGTTATAAAATGCCAAGGAAGCATAGCACCATTGTTTTATACCATGTTACCAATGATTAATTAGACATGATATAAAATAAGTAAAATTCACTGTGTTGGGCAGGGTTCTCTTAGAGAAATAAAACCAGGATACTAACAATTCTTTTTATATATTTATATATAGAGAAGGGTATATAAGATAAGAAAGAAACAGTTAACTATCTATAAAGCAGTACAAATTACTTGGTGCAACTCACTTGCGTGAGACAGCTAGAAGACTGGCAGTCCTTGGAGTCTTGAGGGCCGCTGAGTAGTCCTCTGTAGAACAATTCAGGCTATCTGGTCACAGGCAGCAAACAGCAAAGCAGGTCACCAACAATCAATCAGATGACAGAGTCCAACAGTCCCCAGCTCAAGAGATGTATATTCCAAGAGCGTGGTGAAGGAGAGCTTGAAGGAACCACAACTCACAACAACACAGTCCACGATTAGGTGTCCCACGGGTAGTGTTGCTTGGAGGTCGAGGCACAGGATGAACAAGGCGGCACTCTGGTCCGAAGATCTGAAAGCAAGACAGGAGGATGGGACTCACTGAGCCCTTCCTATCTCTGCCCTTTAATTCATCCCGTGTGTTCATGGGCTGTGCCATCACAACAGACCCACCAACCTTCTGTGGCCATGTTGACATAAGAAACCTACCCATCACACTAAGATAATAAATTAGCCTCATCAAACTAAGAACTTCCACCTTTGGAATTGTTTTGGCAGCAGAGCCCTGGTGCCATAATGGTTACACATCTACCAGCCACTCAGCAGAAGAAAGACAGAGTGACCTAAAAATGCGGTATGAGTTGGCATGAACTCCAGGGCAATGAGTTTGGTTCAGAACAAAAATAAACAACCTTTCAAAGGATGTCAGAAAGAAAATAAAAACACAAGTTAGTCACAGGATATAGGGGAATATTTGAAACAGCATTGGAAACAACACAAATACCAATTGTAAAGTAAAAGGATAACTAAATTAGGTCCCACTCAAGTCGTGAAATATTACTCAGCAATGCAAAGAAGTTGCAATCAGGTAAAAATACAGACACAAAGAGAGTATGTACTACATGGTTTAATTTATTTAAATTCTAGAACATTCAAACTAATCTATTATGACAGAATGAAAACCACAGCATGTGAAGAAGGAAATATAATGGCCAAGAGAAAATTCTTTTTAAAAAAAATATTTTGTTGGAGGCTCATGAAACTCTTATCACAATCCATACATACATCCACTGTGTCAAGAACATTTCTACATATGTTGCCATCCTTGTTGTTAAAGCAGTTTCTCTACTTGAGCCCTTGGTATCAGCTCCTCATTTCCTGCTACTCCCCATCCCTCACCCAGTCTCCCTAATGAACCGTTGATAATTTATAAATTATTAATTTTTCATCTCAGGCACTGTCTGAAGACTCCCTTTACCCCCTTGTCTGTTGTCAATCCCCTTGAGAGGGGGTTATAGATAGGTCATTGTGACTGATTCCCCCTTTCTTCTACCACCTTCCCCTTCCACTTCTGGTCTGGGTACTCTCAATATTGTTCTGTATTCCTTGTGCTTCCAGCTCTTATCTGTACCCATGTACATGTTCTGGTCTAATCAGATTTGTAAGGAAGAATTAGGATTAAAATAGAGGGTAAGGAAGCATTAAAGAACCAGAGGAGAGCTGTATGTTTCATCAGTTCTATACTCCACCCTGACTGGCCCATCTTCTCCCCACAACCCTTCTGTAAGGGTCTGTCCAATTACTTATAGATTGACTTTGGGTTTGCACTTCACAGACACATCCTCATTCACATTATGATATTTTGCTCCAGATCTTTGAAGTCTGATATCCAATCCCATCAACACCTCATGATCATATAGGCTGGTGTGCTTCTTCCTGGTGGGCTAGGTTGCTTCTCAGCTACATAATCGCTTATTTATCTTTAAGACATTAAGACCCAAGACATGATATCTTTTGATAGTCAGGCACCATTAGCTTTCTTCACCATATTTGCTTATGCACCCACTTTGTCTTCAGCGATCGTGTCATGAAAGTGAGAAACTCAGAGTGCCAGATTATTAGAACAATGTGAACTGATGTTGAGAGAGTACTTGAGTAGAGGCCCAATGTCCATCTTATTCCTTAGTATTAAACCTATAAATATATGTACATAGCACTGCTTCCCCATTGTCATTTATAAATATAGGTACATATGTACATGCCTGTATTTAGATCTCTATAAATGCCCTTTGCCTCTTCATTCTTTCCTCTATTTCCTTTTACTTTCCTCTTGTGCCCCTATCATGTTCAGCCTTCACTTGAGTTTCAGTAATTCCTCTTGGAAACATTGCCCTTGATCAAGCCCTACCAGACCTCCTACACCACCCTTGCCATTGATTTTTGGTCATTTGTTGTTCCCTTGTCCCTAGGCTTGTTAACAACCACTTCCTTTCCCCCTGCCTTCCCCTCTCCCATTTCCCCCTGAACTGTCCTCCGTATTCTCTCTTCCAGCTTGTTTGTCCCACCTATTCCATTCAGATAGACATGCAGAAACAAAAATATGCACCTACACAAGACCGAGCATAACAAAGCAACAATAGAAAGTAAAACAATAGTTATAACAATGACAGCAAAAAGGCCATGACCAAAAAAAAGGAAAGCTTATACATATCTCAAGGTCTATCTGTTGTCCTTTATGAGTTTTCTAGTCCATTGGAGTACCACGCCCTGGCCTCACAGTCTATTTTTGGTGTTCCCTGTGGATTCATTGCTCTGGTTCCCTTACTGTTCTATTGCACACTCCCATCATTTCACCTCAGAGTTTTGGGGTCAGGGTGGGCACAATTCCCAGTGTGTGTCCCCTGTGTTATTCCCCCATGGTGCTAAAATTGTAAATTACTGTGAGTTTATGTTCGTTGTTGTTGTTGTTATGGACTTATTTTAAATGCATACTGCAAATAAAAATGAAGATTTACTAATAGCATGTTTGGGAGATGCAATTTTCAAATAATAATATTAATATAACCACACATTGTGATTCAGATATACGCTATGCAACCCATAAACCAAACCAACTACACCAATTGCCATTCATTCTATTCTGATTCAGAGCAATCCTGTAAAACAAAGTAAAACCATCCCACAGGGTTTACAAGGCTACAAATATTTTTTAAACTATCGATCTTGCCATTAGCAACTGAGCTCTTTGACCACTGGACAAGGAGAGTTCCTACACCTACTCGTAGCTAAATCAAAAGCTTCAGGAATGTGATCATAATTCCTCAATCATTGTACGAGGTCAGAAGGCATGTGGCAAATGAGTTAAGTGTTCTTTTGTCCATTCTAAGCAGGAGATTGCAGTTTAATAAAGAAAATATTTTTCAAGAAACTTCACTTTCATCAAGTGGAATCTGAGTTGTAGTGACCCTATAGCAGAGGGCAAAACTGCCCCTGTGAGATTGAGATTGTAACTTTTTATGGAGTTGAAAAGCTCATCTTTCTCCCTATAGTGCAATGGGTTTCTCGTGTGTGTGCCTTCCTTGCCTTGGATTTATAATTCTGCTAACAAGTGAAAGTCTGGGTGACAATCTTATAAGGAAGTGGTTAGTTTGCCTTGCAAATAAGATGGGATTAAGAGACCCTTCAGTATTTACTCGATTATCATGAATTAGGCTTGTGAAGCCTACTTGGGAGTTGGTCCATTCATGGTCTAGCTGGGAGAAGTTTGAATCTTATGATCACCCATAGAAGTCTTAATCAGAGTCTGTTCTTAAACCCAAGACCCTTAAATAGAGAGTCTCCTAAATCCAGAGTGACAGCAGAGTAATGTTTAAGACAATGGGAAGCAAAGTCCCGATAAAAGGAGAAGAGAAACAGTCCCAGAGTATGAATGAGAAAAATCAGGAGACCAGCATGAGGTGAACACGTGGGTTTGCTAACAGTGGAACAAGAGAGCTGAGCATGCTTGGGTGGGAGGCTTGGTGTCCGAATGGGAGGCTTCCAGGCAATTGTTGGTGGATCCAAAAGAGTTGTAACACTTGCCTGAACAGGACTGAGGCAAAGTAAGGTCCAGCAGCAGGCACAATCGAGAGAAGAAAAGGGCTGGCTGACTGCAGATAGGACCAAGGAAAAGCTGCAGCTGTCTTGTCTCTCTCCCTGTAGAGTTGCTGGTGGTATTGAAATGTCAACCATGAGGCTCGCAGTCTGACATGTACCCTCTATACCACGAGCTCTCCATATGCTATATGGCAAGAACAATGTGAATAACAGCAAAGTGAAAGATAGCAAAGCAAGGAGATGGGCAATAGTAACCTGGTTAGACCGGATAAGGAAATGGGAGAAAATTGGTATTCTTGACAGTGACAGTCTTAAAATTCACAAGGAGAAAATTAAACTTTCTCCTAGAGTTAGTGGAAGCGACTTAATACTTTAATTCATGAATGGTGTGAGTAGAATCCTACTATATCAACTATCATAATTCTGGCTCTTGAGCGAAGGAAGGATCTGTACATATGACAGATTATCATTTTTATGGTTAGGTTGTGTACATGGAAAAGTGGTTTTAAGACTGGCATTGAGCTTAAAAATCAGCTGATTATAAGTTAAACAAAAGGGAGAATATTCTGTTTGGCCTGCCTTAATCCCATGAGTTCCTTAAAGCTGTGTCTAGATGTGTTAGTCCAGGTAGACAAGAGAAACAAATTCAGAGATATGCATATGGATATAAGGGAAAGCTTTATATACAAGAGGAATGAAACATTGAGAAAGCACCCCAACCCAGTCCAGTCCAAGGTCATAAGTCTGATATTAGTCCATCTGTCTGATCCCAGTCTATAAAGCCTCCTTCTGGTTCACGAAGCATATGCAATGACACCAGGGAAATCACAGGGCAGTGGGTGCAGAGTCTTGTGTGTCCAGCGGCAGTAGAAGCATCCCAGTGCTGGCTCCTTATTTCCTATGGCTCCTTGTTTCCAGGACTCAGGGTCCATGGGCAATATCCAGTGGTGGTAGAAGCATTTTTGCATTGGTAGGGGTCTTCCTGTGGCCTCCCAAACATCTCAGTACTGGCAGGAGTCTCCACATAGTTTCTCTGGCCTCAGAGGTTTGGTTCCATAAGGCTTCTCCTCCAGCTCCTTCAGTCTCCAGGAATCAGGGTCTACATCATGCTGCTGTGTTGTCTTGTTGGTAGACCATCTCCAAGAGATTGAGTCTCTGATTTCTCATCTCCATGGGGGAATATTGTGAGATTTCCCAAAATTCTCAGAGAAATCCATGCCCACAGAGAGGTCTCAATGGCTATCTCCAGATTGACAGGCTAGACTCCACCCCTACACTCTTAGTCAAATCAGCACCAGAGAACGTTATGCCATACTAGAGATCAGAGACATATTGTCAAGAAGCAAAGCAGAATTTAATACACCCATGCTGGTTTTGAAGATGGAATAAATATCAAGGCAAGGGTCAGTTTTCTGACTGCCAGTAACTGGATTCAACCTGACTGAACCTGGAGGAGAGCCCCAACTACGCTCAAACTAGACCAGTGCCCAAGCTGACAATTTGATGTCGACCTGGTGAGACTCTGATCAGAGAACCAAGCCAATCTATATGTGGAATTCTGACCTAAAAAATGGTGAGCTAATAAATGGGCGTTGTTTCATTATGCTATGTCCATGTTGATTTCTTAAACAACACAAAATTAATACATATGGTAAATTTTGGTGATGGAGTGATTGTAGAAATAGCTATAGTCTTATTGCAAAAATTTATGGAATGGGGAAAGCTAAGCAGAGTAGATTTTGTGATTGTTTCATTTGATTCAGTACTTGTTGGTCTAGCAGGTAACTAGGGTACTGTCTTCTAAGTCATGCTGGTGCTGGAGCCAGCCTGACACAGTTCGAGCTTAATGTTTTCTTGCAGAACAAAGTATCACAGAATATCAAATTCAGATAAGGAATCATAATGCCCATGGAACATCAAATGAAAACGAGTTCGCTGGAAATTAGGTTTAAACTCAAACAAAACCAAGAACATTGTTTAAACCCCCTGAGGGACTATAAATGCTCTTATACTGGCTATAATTAGTGACAGTGACTTCTTCACCAAGTACAGTTTTAGATTTCTTTGCTCCTCCCTCATGCAAAAGAAGAATTCAGAGAATATCCAATCACACCATGGGATCTATGTGCTGGCAGCGAATAATCTCAGAGCAGATCTCTGCTTCCTTCCTCAAACCAGATAATAGGAGCCTAAATTCTGTAATAAGTCCCACAGTCCGCCTCCTCAAAACACACACACACACACACACACACACACACACACACTGTAGTGTGTGTTCTCCCTCATTATAATGATGATCAGCAAAAAATTCAGCTGCAAGTGGGCTTCTGGCCACCTCCGTTTAGAAGGAATTCTTTGTATCTTGTTTGCTGCCATGGGGAGCACCAGGAGTGAACTCAGGGAGCTGACAACTTTAGGAAAAGCCCTCAACCAATGATGGGGCAGAGTCAGAGGATAAATGTCAAAACTTTCGAATTTCTTTAGGGAAATTAGTAAGGTGTGCGCCATACTTTTACTTAGAGCTCCCCTGAGGGCAGGTGCCTTCCTGTGGCCACCACAGTTTATGGATTGGATTGCATCTTCACAAAAGATGTGCTGGAGTCCTGATCCCCAATGCCTGCAAATGTGGCCTTGTATGGAAATGGAAAGTTTGAGTTTTATTGACCTTTGTTTTTAATAAGTTAAGTCAAAGGAGGTCAGACTTGTCTTGATCCCATCTGAGTGGTATTTGAGAAGAGAGAATGGGCTTCTCTCTGAAACAGGCTTGAGGAAGAAAACTCTTCAGGAAGACAGACACATGCTCGGACCACAAAGGAGTGCTCAGCATTGTCAGCAGCCAATGAAAATGAGGGCAGGATCATGACACAATCCCACTCTCAAAGTTCTCACCAGAACTAGCCATAGCTGGAATGAGGAAGGATATGTCAGCAGTGCCAATAGAGAGAATTCTGTCTTGTTGATGCTCTAACCAGTAGGACTGAGATATTGCAGACAGTACATTTCTGTTCTTTAGAGTCATTTGCTTCTTCATATTTCGTCATGGCAGCCTTGGGAAACTGAGGCATATTTCTGGACAGTGGATTTATTTTCCTCCTCGATCTCTATCCCCCACACTTCCTACCAATAACTTCAGGATTCACTTCTCATCTAAGTAACTGGTCAAAAACCCTCACCTTGAGGTCTCTTTCTATAGCTATAGAAGGAACAGTAACTTAACAATGGGTAAGGTGGTGGCCCAAAGTCCAATCAGGAAGCAAGAATTGAGTTACTATGGTAGGAACGATAATGGATCTCAAAGAATTACAGTCCCAGAAAACTCACAGGGATAGCTCTGCCCTGCGCTATAGGCTCACTGTGACTTAGAATCAACTTGATGGTGGTGTTTTCTTTGGGGGTTGGGTTTGGGGATCTCAAAGGCCTGTGAAGATGATGATGTGATGTGATGTGATGTGATGTGATGTGATGTGATGTGATGTGATGTGATGTGATGTGATGACGTGAGTGATGTGATGATGTGAGGTGAGGTGAGGTGAGGTGAGGTGAGGTGAGGTGAGGTGAAATGAGGTGAGGCTGCAAAGGAGCAGTCAATTTGCTACAGAGCTGATGTGAGAAGCAATTATCTACTGGGGCCTGGCATAATCATATTTATGTGTTTTTAAATGTGGGGAAAAGGAGCAGAAGAGGAAGCTCTAATGATGTGGTGGGAGCCAACATCTAGAGATCAAAAGAGGGGCAAGAAACAAATGACAGGCACAGAATGGCATTGGGCAAAGTGGTAAGAAAACCCAGCCATCTACTTTAAAAGTAAAAGAAGAAGGTCTTTGTTTCGTTTTGTTTTTAATCATTTTATTGGGGGCTCATTAAACTCTTATTGCAATTCATATGTATATCCATTGTATGCAAAACACATTTGTACATTTGTTGCCATCATCATTCTCAAAGTATTTTCTTTCTACTTAAGCCCTTGGTATTAACTCCTCATTTTCCCCTCCCTCCTCACTCCCCCTCCCTCATGAACCCTTGATAATTTATAAATTATTATTACTTTGTCATATCGTACACCATCCAATGTCTCCCTTCACCCACTTCCCTGTTGTAGAGGAGGAGGTTATATATAGATCTTTATTTCTACCTCACCTTCCCTTCACCCTCCCAGTATCTCCCCACTCACACCGGTCCTGAAGGGATCTCTGTTCTGGATTTCCCATGTTTTAAAACAGAAGCATAACTATATCCATGAGATAAAGAATAGGCTTGATGAAAAATTGATTAACCAGCAGCCTTGGTGTTGTTTCTGATTCATAATGACCCTTCTGTGTGTGAGAGCAGAGCTGTGCTGATTTTTGAGAAGTTGATCACCAGGCCTGTCTTCTGAGTTGACTCACGGTAGACTTGAAACTTCAACCTTTCTGTATTATCCATTTGCACCCCAGGGACTCAACCGTGTATTTAGGATTTGAGCCTTATATCCTTCAACAGTGACGGTTGCATGGCGCATGCGGAAAGTAGATCCTTATCTTGCATAAGACAAGTGTTAGTAGTTCCTTATTCACTTTCTCCCGCTCCCTTGCCAGGAGTCTCCATTCTTACCCACACCGATGTGCTTGAAATTCACTTAAAATAATCCACTTGCACAGAGGCATTGGTGAACTACGCAAATTTACAGAACTTTTCATGGTGTGGAGTAGTTGAATTACAAATCATGCCACATTTAAAATAGCTTACAAATTCCAGTTAAATATTTATGTTTTCCCCAAAGCTCTTTATCCAACATATCACCTAGGGGGTCTACCCCAACCCCACCCCCGTTGTCTTCCTGGGTTGTTTTTATGCAGTTTTGATCTGTGCTCCTGACTTTCCTCTAATGCTTTCAACTCCTTTTCTCTTCAGAAACACCACTAAATATGTCACCAAAATTAAAGTATAAAAGGAAAAACTGGCTTTCAAAGATTTTACATTATTTTAAAAGTAAGGTGAAGTATCTCAATATTTTAGTATTGACTGTGTACTAAAGGATAGCACTGTGAATATATTCAGTTAAATAAAGGAGAGCATTAAAATTGATTTCATTTATCTTTCACTTTTGTAATGTAGCTTTAAATTTAAAGCAGGAACTTTCAGCTTGCTTGCATGGCTTACATTTTATTTCTATTATACAGCATTGTTGTAAAAAAATAGAAAGAACTTCGTGTTAACAGAACCAACCCTCTCTAAAAGCTTAGGAAAAATTCTCTAAGACACTTATTACCTTAGTTCTGAAAACAATAACGACAGCAACAACACAAAAAGAACAACTTTGGTCCCAAAAGGGATTCTCAAATCATTTGTTAAACGAGTAAAAGATTTCTCCATCTCATTACGTCTGCTACCTCTTTTATGTAGCATTGTATGCTGAGAAAATTATTAGAGCTGGGAGTGGAGTTTGGTTCTTCAAAGTGGGCCAGTCTCATGCACCTATGTGTGAAGAGAGAGAACTGATGGCAGCCAGAAAAGCCTAGTGTCCTGGGAGCTAACCAGTCTAGAAGAGCGTTGAGTCTACAGCCAGAGCCTCATTAGCACAGCCTACAGCTCCCGGGGCATGCTGTAGTTAATTTCCTTATCAGCACTAATCACGTTTTAATTACTCATGGAATTAATTCTCTTTACCACAAGACTGTGAGCTTAGTGAAGGCAAGAATCTGTGTCTATCTTGCTCATCAGCACGTCTTCGGTGGCTAGCAGGTCATATAGTAGGTGCTCAATAACTGTTTACGAAATAAATCTTGAATGAAAATTGAGTGAACTGTTGTTTCTGTTCAATGCGTACTGCACAGAGACTCGCATATCTACCAATGAACTGCCTGGACTGAAAATGCTACACAAGCTCTTCTTTATAGAAGAGAGGTAGGAAAAAGAGCACGTAATGATAACACATAAACTAATAGTATGCAGTGAGAGTTCTAACCCATTGCCCCCGAGTCAGTTCTGATCCATAGCAACACGGTGAGACTGAGCAGAACTGCTCCTTAACCAGGGTTTCCAGGGCTCTAATCTTTATCGCAGAGATAAGGAACCTCACCTTTCTCTCTCAGAGATACTTGGGGGTTCAAGCAGCCTCATGCGTAGCCCACTCTGCCACCAGGGATCCTGTGTAATGATAGAGGTGATATCAATAAAGTAATAGCTAACATTTTCCAGTTGTCATCGTATTGATATCATGAATGTTAGAGTGGAATTGTGCTCTAAAAGGTTTGCAATCACTTATATTTCAATGTGCCAGGCTATCTTCCCAAGAGCCTCCGGAAAATTCAAATCTCTAGCCTTTCATTTGGCAACCAAAACCCTAAACAGTTTTCACCATGGAAAATTACTCATTATCCAACTTACCATCTTAAAAAGACAAACAAAAGCTACCATTGAGTCTATTCCAAGTCCTAGAAACCCTATGTGGGTTTTCGGACACCATACCTCTTTGAGAGAAGAGAGAGGCTGAGCCCCGGTTGGAGCAGTGGTTGTGTGCGGGACTGCGCCCCACATAGTTGACGGTTCAAATCCAGCAGCAGCTCTCCAGAAGCAAGGATGGGCTTCCTCATCCCACCAGGGCAGTGATGCCACACAAAACAACAATAGCAATGACAAATAAACAAAAAAACAAGAGAGAACCTCCTCTCTCCTGAGAACTGACTGGTGGGTTTGAACTAGCTACTCCTAGATTACCAATCCAATACCTACCTGCCAACACCATAGGGATTCCTTCCCATTAACAATAGTGTTTATCAGGTGACAGTCATTGTGTAAAACCTTTCTTATTTAATCTTATTTTATTTATCACTCACAGCAGCACATATTTTTGTCACTCTCATTTTGTGTGTGAAAATGTTAAGACTTAGAGGATTTGTGAAATGTGTCTAAAGATAGCCATCAAACAAGAAATGGTGCAGAGATTTAATTCCATCTTAACACTCTGCAAGATAATTCTTTGACGATGCATCACCAGGTAACACCAATTGACACATTTGATTCCACCTCCTAGATTTCTTTCTACACTTGTTTTCTAGAATATTTAACCAAAATAAAAGTAATTGTCCACAGTCTTCCATCCCCATTGGCATATTATAGATTAGGGTAGGTGTTAATTCCACTCCACTCTCTTTCCAAATATCAATTGATCAACTGCTCGTGGATCATGAGAAGAACAGCAGGAAGCTCCTGCAGGTTTCTACAAAAGCCTGAGATTAGCAAGCAATGCTCATAGTACAAACTCAAAGCAAGGCAATTGGTGAGGTTCAAAGGATTCAATCTTTACAAAAGGTTTAATAAACAAGCACAAGTACAGTTTATTAGAATTTCTGCTTCTACAATGTATGCTGATGTTTATAGTTATCTTCTTCCTCCTTCACCACCAATTCTAGATTTATCTCACCCAATGGGCTTTGGACCAGTTGCTCCGAGTTCAGTCATGGCCAACAAGTCCACCATTTACACCACAGGAAAAAGATGTCCATCATTTACACCACAGGAGAAAGAAAAAACACCAATGTCCTCCATGTAGGTGTTTGATTCTGTTAGAACTGCATCCCAGTTGCCAAATATGAACCTCAATACTGCCTCTCACCTTTCTCTAGCTTTACGTTGTGTGTACATTTTGCTTCCTGAGGTGACCTTCTAAATTATCTGCACACAAATTCTTCTTTCCCATTCTTTTACATTTTATTTGATTTTTTCCCATTCTTTTTTCAGAGAAAATCAAACTAAAGGAGATGTTATAGAATCTCCCAGATCATTAGAATCTCCCTCCCACAAATTATGCATGTTCTGAATTTTTAGAAGCTTTAACTCACATCTTATGTATGTATGTATCTCCTTAGGGTATTCAGGTTTCACATTTTACTAGGTCTATTTTCTAGGTCCTACTAGGATTATGCCAACAATATAGAGATCCAAAGGTGATCTTTGAAGTTTCATGACAATCAAGGTCTCTGCAGGACAAAATTGTGTCTAAGTACTAAAAGCATCATGTTCCTGGGGAAAAAAAAGACAATGAGTATTACAATCACTATTTTTAAAAAGCCCTCCTTCTCCCTTGTGATCAGACCAGCCCTCTGCTGCCTGAGCTAGTCATTAGCCTTAACCAAGGCCTGAGCTATTGTGGGCCAAGCCAACCCAGGAACCAAGTGGTGTTGCCTTATGTTCATTGTTAGAGCTTGAGGTTCTATCAAGACCTGCTTCACCAAGTTTCTTGAGGATCCATCAGGACAATTTCATTGCACTCCATGTTTCTGATCTCCGGTACACCTCAAATTCTCATATTCCAGCTGTTTGCTGCCCAACCCTGCTTGGCTTGCCTGAGGGAAGATTCTGTTTCCTGCTTCCTTGACCTTGGACCAAAGCCCGTGTTGGACAGTTGATTAAGAAAGGCAGAGGTTGGAGGAGTCAAGATAGCATCCAAATATAATCACCTCCCCAGTGCTCCTGTTAGCTAAAAAATTAAGAGATAAGAAAGCAGTAGGGTGCTTGAAAGTAGAATCAGTGTACTAGGATCTGGTTTAAACCTCTCCCTGTAATTTTCACCCTTGTAGCAATCTAAAAACTCACTGAAATGCTATAAGTTCAGTGTCTGCCCACAGGCTCCGTTAATCCCTCACTAGGTCGATCCAGTGAGATGGAGTCTACCACCCTGTCCTACAGCCAAGATACAAGACACACAGAGTGCAGCAATTTCCCCAGGCTTCTGTCTAAAGGTGATCATAATCCCAGGTGGGAAGAAAGCCTCGGAGAACAAGCCACAAGCCCTTACGAAGGAGTTCCCCTTTCTACTATCCACACCACTCTTGCATTCTCTCTCCCCAGCCAGGAATGAAGAGATTACACATCAACCCCCCTCTCCCCCTCTCCCCAGCTCCATGCCTGCCAGCTTAGGTAACAATAGATCATTTGTCATTGATCTACAAATGAGGAGCCCCTGAGATATTTACCTGTGACAAAGCAGTGCATGAGAGCCAGGAATGACAAGAATGCAGCTGAGGAAGAATTCAGATACAGTTGGCCCCTAAAATACTCAGCTAATCTTGTCCCCATTTCCTGGGGTACAGCGCAGTACAGCCCCAATGCCTGAGCACAGCACAAGCATATTATAAAAAGAAAAATAATAAAATTTAATACTTGCAATTCCAGAGTGTTCCTTTGTGTAACTTTGAATATAAGCCACCAGATATCTGGTCCTCCTCTCTTACCATGATATTACCATAACAAGATAGGTAGACCACTGATCTCCAGAGCACAGGATAGGATTTTAACATTAAAAAAAAAAACAGAAAAAACAAGGGGATGAAAGCCACAATCCAAGCCAAAAGCTGGCTCAACCAGTTTAGGGCTCCATAGAGTCTTTAAAATGCAGCAAATTGTGGCCAGACAGTCCACACAAGACATGTTCCATGCTGCATTTCACCCTAACAGTGCCCAGTAGTATACCTACAGCCACTAACCTCAGCACACGCTCCAAGACCCCATACAATCTCCATCCACTGAGTCAGTGAAGCACTATGCCTACATAAGAACCTGACCCACCACTACAGTCGGCCACACATGTTCCCTAAAACCCTTCTTGCCAGTCACACAGATAAATTGCTCAGGGAACCTTGGTTTCCCAGAAACCTGGTGCCCACTTCTTCTAAAATGAAATGCAGACATCACCATATCTCAACAACTTAGATGAGAAAACAAAAAAAGGGAAAAAATGCAACAGTGGAAGAAATTCTAAATGCAATAACTTTCATAGGAACAAACAACCAAAAGAAATCTTCAGAACATAGCTTGGAGTAATACAAGATATGAAAGAAGCGATATAGAATCAGGACCTATTGATAGAGGAAATGAAGTCCATAGAGGGCATGAAGTCCGCCATAGGGGGAATAAAGTAAACATATTAAAGGGGAATACAAGAAGTTATGGATGAGAAGCAAAACACAAGTTCATGAACCCCGCCAACAGACTAGAAGAGGTAGAGAATCATACCAACTATCTTGAGTGAGAACAATCAGAAAGACTTCAAAAAACAGGAAAGACAGTCAAAAAAGATACCATACTCAAAAGCATAAGATAACATGAGATCAATGACAGATGCTATTAAGAGGAACAGTATTTGAATACTTTGTCTTCCTGAAAAAGACACAATAAAGAAGTCTATGGAAAATTTAGAAAGGGAATTCTGGGAAGCAAATCTCCTCACCTTAATGAATGAGAATCAGACATTCATACAGGAAGCAAAGAGGACACCAAATATATTAAGCCCCAGGAACAACTCACTAAGAAACATAAGAGTTAAATTATCAAACTTTGAGGATAAAGAGAAAAATTTAAGAGCAGCACAAGAAAAAAAAGTGGTCATATACTATGGTGCACAGGTAAGAATATACTCAGACCTATCATCAGATACTATGAAGAGGAGGAGAGAGTGAAGCAGCATCTTCTGAAAGCTGAAAGAAAAAAATCACCAACCCAAGAATACTCTACTCTGCCAAATTATCTACTAAGATGGGTGATCAGGGAAGTGTCTTCCAAACAAGGTAAAATTCAAAGAATATACCATCAGACACCCAGCCCTATAGAAAATCTTCACCAAACACAAGGAAATCACCATATAGCTCACCTCCATCCATAAGTCACGCAGGTTGAAAGAATTACCAAGAAAATATTGGTTCAGAGGGAAAAGAAGGCAAGAATGAACACACACACATACACACACACAAACACACAGAGAAATACAGCACATTGATATGAAGGGATAGAGGAAAATCCCTGACACCAAAGGTACAACTACATCAATGAATCCAGAGGTGATGGTAATAACTCTGAATGTCAACAACCTGAACTCACTCATTAAAAGACAAAGGTTAGTAGACTGGTACAGAAAATATAGTTTCTCAATATGTTGCCTGCAAGAAACACATTTTATGCCCACATAAAAAAAACAGACTAATAATAAAAGTTTGGTGGAAAGTAAACCAAGCAAAAGGCCACTTTATAAAAAGAGGTTTCAATCCTAATCTCCAACAACATTGACTTCAAGGTGCAAAGCTAATAAGAGATAAGGATGGGCACTATGTAATGCTCAAAGTATCAGTAGACAAGAAACCAGTATGCAGAATAAATATATACACACCTGTATTAGACGGGTTCTCTAAAGAGGAAAAAACCAGGACACTTATGATTTCATAGATAGATACATAATAGATAGGCAAATAGATACAACATAAGAGATAAACAGCTCATTGATCCAGAGTAATACAAATGGCTCATTGCAACTCACTTCCAAGAGACGGTTAATACAATGGCAGTTCTTCAGCTCATGAGAGGTGCTGGGTACCAGTCAAAGAAGCAGACAGCTTTGTCTTCTCAAGAGCAATACACACAGTCCAACCACAGGCAGCAAACAGCAGGGCAGGTCACCAACAGTCAGCCAGATGACAGGGTCCAACAGGACCCAGCTCAGGTTATGTAGACACTAGCTGTGTGCAAAACCGGTCTTAAAGGAACCTCAAACTACAGAAACACGGAGCATGGATTGGTTGTCGCACAGGCAGCGTAGCTCACAAGTGGAGGCAGAGAACTAGTTAAGGTAGCCACACACTGATATGATCATCAGAGAGCAAGAGGCAGAAAGGTGAGGCTTGCCAAACCATTTATCTTTGCGCCATTCAATTGTAACCTTGTAACCTTATTAACCTTATATATGTTTATTGGCCAGGTTGGCAAAATAATCCTACCGATCACAGTGCCTCGTGAGAGATCCATGAAATTCATCAGAGTATTCAAAAAATGAAAAGAAAAATCACAAATTCACCAATCATTGTAGGTGACTTTAATACAGCACTATCAGAGAAAGATCAATGAGAAAGAAGCTCAGAAAGACAGCTACAGAGCTAAACACTACAATTAGGCCACTGAACCTGATAAACATTTATAGAGCTTTCTTTTCAAGTGCACATGGCTCATCTTCTAAAATAGACCAACCATATGCTGGGACACATGTTGAGTCCGAGTAAATTCAAACTCATAGAGCTCACTCACACATCCCTCTTGGACCACTATGCCATGAAGCTGGAGATCTACAAAAGAGCAACCAGGTAAACAAGGGCAAATCATTGGAGGATGAATAACTATCTGCAACAAGAATGAGAACTGGCCCAGGGTAGGGAGGAAATGAGGACATTTTTAGAAACTAATGAGAATGAGAATGAACACATCAACTCTGTGGGATGCAGCAAAAGAAGTTATCAGAGGACATTTGTATGAAAAGGAAAGAGAGACTTATACCTGATATGCTATAACAAAACCTCCAACAACTAGAACAGAGTCGATAGAACAACCCCTGCAATAGTAAAAGAAAAGAAATAATAAAAATCAGGGAAGAGTTAAATGAGTAGAAAGACAAGAGAACAACGGGGGGGGGGAGCAATGGGGCAAAAAGTTGGTTTTTTTGAAAGGATCAGCAGAATCAACACCCCATTGGTCAGCCTAAATGAGGAACAGAAGGGGCAAACATCAACAGCCAGGATGAGGGAGGAAACAGGGGAAATCACAACGGACCCTAACAAGATTAAAAGGATAATCACACAGTATTGTAAAAGTCTGTAATCTATCAACATGGAAGAGACAGACAGATACCTGGAAAAACAATCCTTCCCGAGATTATCCTAGATAGAGCTTAAGAATCTCAGCAGACCCAAAGCAAAGGTAGCTATAAATACAGCTATCAAGTAGCTACCAGCAATAAAAGGTCCCAGACCAGATGGCTTCATAGGAGAATTCTACCAAACATTTGGGGAAGAGTAACACTGATGCTCCACAAATAATTCCAGAGCACAGAAAAGACGGCAAACCCTCAAACTCATTTTAAAAAGCCAATATCACTTTAAAACCTAAACAGGGCAAGAATCCCACAGGAACAGAGAACTATAGACCATTATCTCTGCTGAATATAGGTGTGAAAATTACTAACAAAATATAAGTCAATACAATGCAAAAGTGTATAAGACATATAATCCAATATAATCAGGTGAGTTTCATTCCAGGAATGCAGAGGTAGTTTAACATTAAAAAATCCATCAATATTATTCAACACATTGATTTTTTTAAAAAGCATAAGAAACACATGATAATAACTATAGATGCAGAAAAATCATTTGACAACATCTGACACCCAGTCCTAATTACAACTCCAGAAGATAGGAATGAAAGGGTAATTTCTCAAGTTAATACAAAGTATGTATGAAAAGTCCATAGTCAGCATCATAGTCAACAAATAAAAGACTAAAGCAATCCCACTGAAAAACAACACTGGACAAGGATGACCTTTGTCCCCACTTCTTTTTTGACATGGTACTGGAGGTCCTAACTAACAATATAAGGCAATGGAAAAACATTAAAGATATCTGTCTGGGAGAAGAAAAGGGGAGGGAATTATCACTATTTGCAGACAACATAATTCTATACTTTTGAAAACCCCCAAAACTTCACAACAGGAGTACTGGCAGGAAGAGGAATATGGAATAATGAAGGGATACATAATTTGTTGGCATATACATTAGACAAAACCATGAAAGAGTAGATCAAGAAAGCAGCACCCTTTACAATATCCAAGAACAAACTAAAATATCTAGGGATATATCTAGCAAAAAATAAAAGAGAAAAATAAAGAATTATTTAAGGAAAACCACAGAACCCTACTACAGGAAACCAAAAGCGACCTCCACAAATGGAAGAATAACTCATGTTTGTGGATCAGAGACTCAATATAGTAAAGATGTCAATCTTACCCAAGGCACTGTACACATTTAAAGCGATCCTGATTCTAATACCAACAAACTTCCACCAGTAATTGGAAAAACTGACTACCAACTTCATATGGAGAGGGAAGAATCCCAGAATTAACACAGAACTCATCAAGAAAAAGGATAAAGTCAGAGGCTTTCCTTTCCCGATTTTAACACACAGCCACAGTGGTCAAAACAGTATGGTATTGGAATAATGACAGATACTCAGACCAATGGAAAAGAACAGGAAGCTAGAAATAAAAACCATCACTGTGTAGATATCTGATCTTTAACAAGGACCCCGAAAGTAGACAAGCAGGTGGGAAGGCCAAAGCAGCAAGAAAACCCCACTGGGAATGCCTTAAGATAAACTTGTGACCGATTATAACATTTTTAATAGTTTGGTTATAATTTGAAGAAAACCTAGACTGAGATAACAATATTAAGAAACCTGAGAAAGTCTTAATTAAAGGGTTGTTTTGTTTTGCTTTTACAGAAGAATGAAGCATATAAAGCAGCCTTGTAGTGCTAGTGGAGAGCTCAGGCAATAAATCCATTCATCTTGACCATGTTTGGAGTTGTGGATATGATGCTAAAGGGCCTTTTTTTTTTTTTTTTTAAATGCAGCCTAAGCCCAGCTTGCATGAACTGCTTTACGAGGACACAGTCACTGGGCTGGAATGGGTGCACACGTAGGCTGCTCGCTGGTGGCTGGGGTGCTGCCTTCCTCAAGAGGTTGTGGAGTTGGTGCTGGACAATCTGTCAGGTTTACAAGAACTTAAGCAAATTATGATTATGAATCTTTGTCTGCAGGTGTCTTTGGAACAGTCGAAAGGTTGTTGTCAGATTCACATGACACCTTTACAATCTTTTTATCCACATATAGTTTTCAAAAGAAGGACAAGAGTTCTTTTTTTTTCCCAATCATTTTATTAGGGGCTCATACATCGTTTTTCACAATATATAAATAAGCATACTCGTCAAGCACCCTCACATGTCCACTTCTATTATTGTTCTCCAATCGTCCACTTTTTTCCCTTTAGCCCCTAGTATCGGCTTATCCATTCCTTCCCCTCTTCCCCTGGTCTCTCCTCCCCTCTAACCTTCAATAGTTTATACATTGTCATTGTTTTGTCATATCGTACACTGCCCGACCTCTCCCCCAACCCACTCCTTTGATGCCAGTCCTTCAAATAAGAGCTTGTGTATATATCCTTGCTGTTGGTTCCGTCTCTCTACCCCCCCCCCCCTTCCCTCCACCCTTCCAGTATCTCCA
>PVJH01020176.1:0-41205 GCA_004026705.1 Nesogale talazaci | reverse complement strand
GAATGGAGAGGGAGAGCCAACTTCAGGGATCTACACATAGCCTCCTCTCTGGGGCATGGTCAACAGGGAAGTGAGTGTTGGGACACATTGTACAGTGTACAGGATGAAAAAATAATTTGTAAATTTCTAAGGGTTCAAGGGGAAGGGGGGGGAGGAAGGGTAATATAGGGAGCAGATAATGGGGGCCTGGAGGGAGGGAGAATGTTTTGAGAGTGATGATGGCAATGGGTATGTAAAAGTGGCCTGAATACAACTGATGTTGTTAGGGATTGTGATGGGAGTTGTAGGGGCCCCCCAATAAAATGATTAATTTTTTTAAAAAGGGGGGGGAAGGGAAAGGGGAGGGTTTTTTTTAAAAGGAGCTTGTATCAAGGGCTCAAGTGGAAAATATTGGGAAATGTATGTGGAAATATGTGTGCAAATGTGCTTGATACAAATGATACACTGAATGTTGTAGTAGCTGTAAGAGCCCCCAATAAAATTTTAAAAAAGAAAAAAAAAAGATTCAGATACCCTTCACCTCTGTAACATTTCAAGGGCTCTAGTGATGTGGGGCATGTTGAGAATTTACTACTAAAGTGAAGAATAAGCTATTGCACCATCCCCACCTCTATCCCCAGTCCTAAACAGGAGGGACAATGTTTAGTGAGCCTCTTCAGATTTTGAAGGTAACAGCGGTCAATATCTGGTTCTGTGTCTCTAATAGCCAGGATTCATGGGTCCAGGAACCAAAAGGTGGAAGCTGGAGTGGCACCACTCACTATTGCTCCTAGTGATCCACTTGCAGCATTTTTGCTTCCTGTCCCAGCAACCATATGCGCTTCAGCCCTAGAAGTCTTAGTCCTGAAGGAAAGAACTCTTCCACATGGAAGCGCAGCACTTATTCCAATAAATTGGCAGCAGAGATTTCCTCCTGGCCACTTGGGCTTCTCATGCCTTTGGAACAACAGGTCAGGAAAGTGTCACTGTACTGAGTGGTGTGATTGGTCCTGATTACCAAGGAGATTTTGGACTGGTGCTCCATAATGGAGATAAAGAAGAATATGTCTGGAATCCAGGAGATTCCAAAGACCATCTTTTAGTACTCCCATGCCCTGTAATTAAAGTCAATGGTAAACTACAGCAGCCCAATCATAACAGGATATCCAATGACCCAGACTCTCCAGGAATAAAAGTCATTGTCATCCCACCAGTCAAAACAACATGGCCAGCTGAGGTGTTTGTCAAGCGTAAGGGTAATAATACAGGATGTATGGTGGAAGAAGGTATTTTTACCTATCACTTATAACCATCAGATCAATTGCAAAAACAAGATTGGGGACTGTCAGTATATCTTCTTTATATGTGCTTATTGAATATATTTCTTTTGTTCATGTGTGATGTACTAGATACAATTATAGTCAGTGTGTTTTCATTTTATGATAGATCTTTGATGTTAGGTATATGTGATTTCATGAATGTCTGGAAATTATGTATGCCTAAAGAATTGTGGACAGGTGCAAAGTTGACAAGGACTGGACTGTGATAGGTGGGTTTATTGTTCCAATCTGGCCAATGAGAACATGTGGGATTAAAAAGGTCATAGATTATTTGGAGGGCAAAGAGATAATTACTCAGCGAGGCCTAGTCCTCTCTCTCTTGCTCTCTGCTGCTCAGATCAGCATGCAGCAGCTTTAGCTAATTCTTTTGAGCAACTTTTGAGCAACACAGGACAGCCAAGCTGTAGATTGTGTCACTGGCACTTGAGGTTTCTTTAAGAACTGATTTGCCATGATACTGGTGTACACATTGCTTGAGCTTAAAGCTGGTGAATCCTGTTGTCTTGCCTAGCTGGAATTCAATATTCCTTCTGGACCTGCTTCACTAAGTTCCTGAGCTGCTGACATTTGTTTACCTGCCCTGTTGTTTACTGCATGTGGCTAAATTGTCTGCCTTGCTCTTTGGAAGACTCAGTTGTCTGCTTCATGACTTTGGGCTCAGCAGCCCTTGTGAATTGAAGGACTTCTAGTATATTAACTATTCCATGGAATTGTGTTGAACGGAACCCTCCATACTCTTGTGTGAACTAATTAGCTATGATATTCCCTTGTGTTCTGTAATCTATTCTCTTATATATAAATATATAATTATGTTTCCTGTTTTTGTTTCTCTAGAGAACCCTGTCTGACACAATGAGTTCTTAGATCCTTTAGCTTCACCTCTGCTTGTTGAGTTTACCCAAGCTTAAAGTCAGGTCATTCTGATTTATCCTCCTGTGGATAATTTATATTTATAAATACTAAATCAGAAATTACATCTTCATAAAATTTACAAGTGATCCATATAGATTTTCGTATATGCATAAAAATTATCTGGGGACCCAGTTAAAATATAAATTCTAGTTCAGTATATCTGGGGTAGAATATAAATGGACGTCTAAAAATTGATCTTCAAAGAGCAGTACGTAGCTAAATCAATTGGAATACATGACGGAGTAAAAGAACTCTGGAGCCAGAGCACAAGGTAATGAAATGAAATGCATGAAGATTTAGATATATAAAACCTAGAGGGATGGCTAGCCTATGCGTTTTTCAAGATGAAAGTACTGAAGAAAAAGATCAAACCTCAAGTTGCATTATTTAAGGATTCGATGGGCGAAATGATGAGCGAGATGTTGGGCGAGATGATGGGTGCATCCAAAAATGATGGAAAGGATACACAGAGTGAATGTATTAACGATAACAATAAATTCATCAAAGATCTACCACATCAGAGGGTAGTACATAAGGATAATGTAAATATTTCTGGAGACATTACATTATCTTTCAATTCTATTTTTACATTAACTGTTTGAAACACCCTCATAGGATCAAGAATCAATTTTATAGAAGGAAGAAGTTCAAACCGAATTGAAGATATTGGTAAAAACAAGCTCCGGGAGTTGATAAAAAGTAATCAATTACAATGTATAAACTAATGAATGCAAAACTGGAAGGCCTCCCCTATGAATGCCAAGAACTTTGGAAGAGAGCTGGCTGGCCAACCAATTAGAAGAGATCCATATTTATGCCCATTCCAAAGAGTGATAAAGCAACAGAATGCATAAATTATCAAATAAGATTATTAATATGACATGCATAAAACATTTGCTAGAAATAACTTGGAAATATTTGTATCAGTACATCAGCAAGAAATTGACAAATTCTATCCAAATTTAGAAAATGATGTGGGGTAAGAACTGTTGTTGATAGCAGAGGAAATTGATTTAAGAGAGATAATACAAGAAAGATAATGTTTTCTTAATGTAAATGCATAATGAGATTCAAAAGAAACTTTTGCTAGTGTTGCATAGAACAGGAATCCCTGAACATTTAACTATGCTCCTGAAAAAATAAAAGCAAACTGTACATAGCAGCAATTGTTTAAACAGAACAATGGGATGCCTATGATTTAAAATTGGGAAAGGAGTGTATTAGGATTGAGTCTTTTCACCATACTTTTTCAATTCTGTAGGATAAGCACATAATCTGAGAAGCTGAAATAGACAAAGTAAAAAGTGGCACTAGGACTACAGGAAGACTCATTAACCGCCTGCAATATACAGATGACTCAATCTTTTTTTCCCCCTCCTCATATTTCTTTTACTAGATTCCTTGTGGCTTAGTGTTTACCTACTGGGCTTCGAACCTCATGGTTAGCAGTTCTAAACCACTAGCAGCTCTGTGGGAGAAAGACAGCTTTCTAAGCCCCTAAACAATTGCAGAGATGACTCAATCTCACTTGTAGAATACAATGAGGACTTGAAGCATTTACTAATGAAAATGTTTGATGACAGTATGTACTACAACTCAGCATAAAAGATTCAAAAACCCTCCGAATTGCAACAATAAGAAACAACCTGAAAAATGAAAAAAATGATTGAATTTTTTAGTAGCCAAAGCAAAGCTGGAACTTTGAGGATTAAAGGAGTTCCTGACCCAAGCCAAGGTATTTTCTTTTTTTTAATAAATGCTTTATTGGAGTCTCTTAGAATTCTAAGAATACTCCATATATTAATTGCATCAAGCACGTATGTATATATGTTACCATCATCATTTTCAAAATATTTTCTTTCTACTTGAGCCCCTGGTATCAGCTCCTCTTTTTTCACTCCCCACCATACCTTCCCACCCTTGTGACACCTTGATAAATTATCAGTTATTATTATTTTCATACCTTACACTGTCTCCTGTCTCTTCTCGCCCATGTTTCTGTTGTTCATTGCAGGGGTTGGGTGTGTGTTATATGTCAATCATTGTGATTTGTTCCTCCTTACTTTCCCTCCCCCCCCCTTCTCCCTATCCTCATGGTATTTATAATCCCATTATTTTTTTTCTGGGGGGTTTATCTGTCTTGGAATCCATGTGTTGAGAGCGCTTATGTACATACTCTGGTCTAGCCAGATTAGTAAACTAGAACTGCGATCATGATAGTGGAGGTGGGGAGTGGGGGAGGAAGCACTGAAGAACTAGAAGAATGCTATGTGTTTCCTTGGTGCTAAACTGCAGCTGGCTATTTCACCCTTCATTATGACCATTCTGTGAGTGGATGTCCAACTATCTTCAGGTGGACTTTGGGGCTTCACTCTGATCTCCCTTGTTCTCACCAATATGGTTATTTGTTTTGGGTCTTCTGATGTCTCTTATCTGATACAGTCGTTGGCACCTTGTGATCACTTTGACTCTCTGGGTTTTGCTGCTTTCCTGCTAGATAGCTGCTTCTTTAGTATCAAGCCTTTAAGACCTAAAATGATATACTGATTGTCTTAGGAAATTGAATGCCAAGTTATTAGAACAAAGTGTTTTTATTTTGTAGGAGGATTTGAGTAGAAGCTGAAAGTCCATCTCCTATCTTGATACTTAACATATAAATATATGCACATAGACCTATACCCCTTCATATATTAATATGTTTACATATATACTGCCTATATTTAAATTCTATAAATGTCTTCTGCCTCCTACTTCTTTCCTCTATTTCCTTTTACTTTCCTCCTGTCCCATTGTCATGTTTGGCCTGCATTTGGCACTCAGTAATTCCTCTAGCCTACATTGAACTTGATAAAACCCCAGCAGGAATTCTACATCCTTCTCACCATCTATTTTAGATCTCTTGTTGTTCCCTTATCACTGGGTTTGTTGTTTCCTCACTTCCCCCTTTCTGCTGTAGCCCCCTTCCCTAAACCACTGTTCCCATTGCTTTCCCCTTGAAATTGTTTATCTTGCCTATCTTATTAAATAGACATGAAAAAAAGGAAGAAGAAGGAGAAAAAGGTAGTGGAGGACGAGGATGAGGAAGAGGAGAAGGAGAAGAAGAAGAAGAAGAAGAAGAAGAAGAAGAAGAAGAAGAAGAAGAAGAAGAAGAAGAAGAAGAAGAAGAAGAGGGATAAGGAGAAGAAGAGGGATAAGGAGAAGAAGAGGGAAAACAAAGTAACATTCTGGTCTGTGTGTTCATCCTTATGTATGTTTTCTGATCAAGTCTGAAGAGGGACCAAATCCTGACCTCCAAGTCTGAAGTCTCTTTTGGGGCTTTTTCTGGGACTTTGGTACTTTGCTCCCCTTATTGCTCTGCTGCACTACATTGGTGTTTCCCCCCATGGTAGGAGTCAGAACAACCAAAATTCCCACACACTGTCTCCAGTGATGTCCCTTGCAGCACTGTGGTTCAATGAGGGGGCTCAGTGTCTCTTAGTCGGTGGGCCTATGCTCCTCTCTGCTTCTTGACTGTTTCATGCAGGAGTGTTTTCCTTGGGAGTTGGTGGGCCAAGTTGTTGTTCTCTCTCTCTTTCTCTTTCTGAGTTTACTCCTATATGGTCTGGGCAGACCCACCACTCTCACTTCAGTGCTGTTCTCCAAAGTGCACTCTTCTGGGAACAGTTCCATGTAGCTAGGATTGGGGGCAGGCCCTGCAGACTTCTCTGCTATTTCACTGCTTCATAGTGATATGTTGCCCTCAGGCTTGGCAGACCGATTGAGATCTGATCCTCTCTTCCTTTCCTGTGGAGACATAAATAATACCCTCCCTATTGATGTGTTAGTGCCCTGTTTTCCCACTATCCACATCTTCTTTTTTTTCTTTCCCCTTTCTTTTTAGTTGACTGCCATATGTATCCCTGGGTTTAATCTGACCCCTGTTTGAGTGCCTGCATCCAACCCTGGGAATTTATGAGCTTTTCTCCTATCTCTCTTTTGGTTTTTAAGCTTACTTCAGTGCTTAACCTGAGGTATTTTCAATGACTTCATATACATGTTTTAAAAAACTGGACAATTGATAATTAATGAAGACCAAGAAGAATTGGGACCTTTGTATTATGGTTCTGGTGAAGAATATTGACTCTACCATGAACTGACAGAAGAACAAATAAATGTTACAGGAATGCTATTCAGAATTAAATGTGAGATTTTTGTTTTACATATGTGTTACATGTTTTCGGGAAGATCCAATCCCTAGAGAAGAACATCACACTTAGTAAAGGGTCAGTGTAAAGAGAAAACTACCGAATGAGGTCAGTTGACCAAGAGGCTGCATCAATGGGCTCAAACATCACAGTTTATGAAGCAGGTATAAAATTCAGAAGTATCTCATTCTGTTAGGCATGGAATTTACATGTAATACACTCATGTGTATATGTATCCATATATGAGATTATTTTCAACATTTAGATACTCAGAGAAGTATTTTGTAAGCAACCATTAGTGATCATCATGGATTAAATCAACGGAATTATTGGATCAAAGAATGTGGACTTTATTTTGAGGTCTTTGGGGTTTGAGGAGCCCTAGTGGGTTTCCAGTCAGGCTGATAATGTTCACAGCCACAGCCACAGCGTAGAAGATGAGACCTTCAACCCCTGGGAAAAGTTACCATCTCAGAAACTCACAAGGACAGGACTGCTCTGTCCAGTAGGGGGGCTATGAGTTGGAATTGATGGTGCTGAGTTTGGTTTTGCAATTTGGGCATTTTTGTTTGTTTGTTTTCCTCTGGCTGCCCAAACACGTTTGTGCTAGTGTGCTGTGCGCTGTCTCAAAACCACTTTCCTTTATTATCTCATCTTTCTGGAGACTGAAAGCCCAGTGGACTTACCTCGTTTCTCACCTTTGAGTCTCACAGGTTAACCTGAAGGCTCTGAGAAGGCTGCCTTTCCTATTGCAGTCACTCAGGCAAAAATCCGTTTCCAGACTCATGTGGGTTGTTCACAGACTTCAGTCCCACACAGCTGCAGGGCTGAAGGCCATGCTTCTGTAATGGTTGTGGGAGGAGGCTGCCCTTATCTCCCAGAGGCCTGTCTTGGATTCTGCCAGATGACGCTTTCAATGCAGAACCGCCCGCTCTGACCTCTTCTCTCATTGCCACCTTGCTTGCTTGCTCCCACCACCTCTTCTTCCTTGACAGCAGCTCTCTGAAGAACTCATTTACCTTCTTTCACTTTTAAGGACTCAGGCAGTTACAGGGGGCTTAACGGGAGAATAAAAACAAGTCTCCCTATTCTGTAGTTGATTTGCAGCCTGAATTCCCTCTGTAAAGTCCTTTTTATCACATCAGAAGTGAAGATCATGAAGGCCCAAACTCTTCACTCTACAGAGCAGTATAGATGATTGTCCAGACAGTTGTTATCTATCAATCGTCCCTCTAGTATTCCAAGAGCCTTTGTGGTTCCACATATACTCTTACACCAGGGGTCTTAAAGTACAATTACAGAAACAAATTTACATTTGATGGGTGAAAGCCATCTCGATCTTGTCTGAATGTGTGTTTCTTAGTTTACTAATGAAATGACATTATAAAGGAGTCTCTAAGTAGTGAAAATAGTCAATGTGTTCAGTGGTTAACTGGAAGGATGCAGGTTCAAGTTTACTCAGAGGGACCTTGAAAGAAAGGTCTGATTATCTACTTCAGAAAACTCTGCCATGGAAAATCCTACAAAGCACAATTTTACCCTCTCCCACACAATAGGGTCAACATGAGTTGGAATGAACTCGATGGCAGCTCCTCTGGGGCATGAGGAGAGCTAAATATATTGTAACGGACAGTTTGTAAAATGGTCAGTCAGTGTGTGCACTGTTATGTTGCAATGTGGGCTAATGGCAGATGGTGTGGTAGAGTGCAAATGGTTCTTTGCTGCTCTACTCATGACGGGAGGAGAATAGATCTGAATAGAATCACTGTGAGAGCTAAAGTAGATGTCCCGCAACTGAGTAAAACATAAGGAATCCCAATAGATTATATGAAAGTTACATGGATCACTTTCACAATGATACAAGTGTGCATTTTGACACAAGTCATCATCTTTGTTTTGGGGATCAGGTGCTCAATGTATTATAAAATTCCTTACAGAATTTCTTTCTCTCTCACAGACACAAGGAAAATGCCGACTTCATTTATGTGTTCAACAAAGTATGTGAAGATCAAGAAATTTAAGCATGGGGGTCACTGCTGAAAGAAGGAAACAGAAACATATTGAGAACTATAAGCACAGTGGGGATTATTGATGGACTCAGCCATTTTTGTATAATAAATAAATGGGTCAAAGCAAAGCCCTTTATTTTAAATCTACAGTTCATTTTATCGGGCAAAACCCCCCTATCTTGATGCGACCTGCGTAGTCAACACACAGGGACTAGAAGACTTTGGATTGTATCTATATCTGTAGTTGGGGAAGCACATGGATCAACTGACAGATTGACTAAGATCTAAAACCAAATTGGTTACCATGGAGCTGACGTCAATTCATGACTACTTTATTGGACAGGGTAGAACTGTCACTGTGAGTTTGCAAGATGATAACTTTTTTTTAATAAATCATTTTATTGGGAGCTCATGCAGCTCCCATCACGATCAATAAATATATCAATTGTTTGCAGACCACCCTTGCACATTTGTTGCCATGATCATTCTTGAAACATCTTCCTTCTACCTAGGCCTTCGGTACCAGTTCCACATATTTCCCCTCCATCTGCACTCCCGCTCCTCCATAAACTCTTAATAATTTACAAATTGTTATTACTTTTTCATATTGTACACTGTCTGTTGTATCCCTTCACCCACTTCCCTGTTGTCTGTCCCCAGAGAGGAGGTCATTTGTAGATCCCTATAATAGGTTCCCCCTTTCTACTCCACCTTCTCTCCACCCTCCTGGCATCACCACTCTCACCCCTGGTCCTGAAAGAATCATATGTCCTGAATTACCTCTGTTTCTGGCTCCAGTGTACATCCCCTGGCCTAGCTGATTTTGTCACCCACCTTGTCATTCATTTTGAATCACTTGTTTTTCCCTTATCCCTGGTTTGGTCAGCACCACTTCCATTGCCTTCCTTACCATCTCCCTTGTCCCCCTCCCGGGAACCATCAGTCCCATTATTTTCTCCTCCAGATAGTTCATCCAGCCTATATTATCTATATATACCTGCAGAGATAACAATATGTATGAGACAAAAACAGGCTAAGTGCTAAGTGAAGTTAGCCAAGCGCGAAAGAGTGTGTAAGACAATAACTCTTAACAGAGTAGAAAATACCATCTTTCTACCTTAGAACAGCTGGTGACCTTGCAGTTAACAGTCCAACTGATAATCACTATGACACTGGGTTCTTTCTTAATTACAATAAAGCTTTAAAATCCAAAATTTGTTCTTTTCTTTGTTTGTATGTACAAAGTGAATAGAAGTAATCAAATCAGTTATGAGAAACTACGTCCATATTGTCTTAAATATAAGACAAAGGTTCTTAGAATGACAGAGATCACAGGTAGCTTCAAAAATTGTGTGTGGAAAACCCCTTGTATTCTCATTCTTTTTCCCCACATACAGAGAGAGGCATGCATGCATGCATTTTTTTCTTTAAACAAGACCTAGCTTTCATTGTTATTACTAAATCATGCACTGATAGAATTTATTGTACTCACTAGTTAAAAGGGTTTCTAATTATGGTTCTTCTTGTGGTGGTGAGGGATAGTGACTAAAAGTGTTTTTTGTTTTGCTTTGTTTTCAGTTTTCAGAAAGTCAATGTTCTATTTCCAGAACTAAGTCCTAGATATACCTATACACTTAGTTCATGAACTCTGCACTTGCAATAGATAGAATATCTTGAATAATATTGTAATTAGATAGTTTTAAATCAAAGAAAAGACAGGTGCATAACAATTCTATAAGATTAAATTCAAAACATATCAGAGGCTTAGTAAATGTCTCTATCAGAGTAAAATGGCTTGTTGTCCAGACTTTGGGATATATGGCAGGTTTAAGCTTATAGAAGTGTACAGTGCACAACTTTCAACACATATTAGATTCCTTTCCTCATATAAAAACCAGACTAAATGGATACATTGAAAATGAGCCCCAGTGGCATAGTGGTTGTGCACAGGACTGCGGCCCACTGGGACGGAGGTTCAATTCCAGCAGTGGGGCTGGGCCTCTACTCCCACCACCAGAGAGCAGTGATGCCTCCCCCCCCAATAAAAAATGAAAATGAGGGAATCTCTGAATATAATGAATGCCTGGAAATAATCTTCATATATTGAACTCAAATGATGCCATGAAGCCATAATTAAACTAACGAACTGCATAGCCCAATTAACAAAGAATGTTTGCCTTGAGCACAGCACTTTTGTAATTACCTAGAGGAATTTAAATTGACAACAGTTAACCTAAAGCACAGATGAGAACTTTAAGGACAGAGAACCTAAAATAATGGTGTTCTAATATGGGTAGCGATAACAAGAAAGTTGACATACCATAATGTATATAAGCAATGTGAGTTAGGGGTTCGTGTATAGATTATGAAAGGACATGTGTTTATCTCTGTATATTGCCATTAAAAAATCAGAAAAGATTCATTCGCAAATGTTAAATATTGTGAGAATTTATAGAAAAATCTAGATCTCAGACTTCCCTGAAAAAGTGGTAATATTGGGCAACACAAGGCTCACATACCTACTGGGAACAATCTAGTAGAGCAAATTGGAATTTGCTTCTTTTGATAAGCATCTATTTCTACTTTGCCTTAGTCTTCAGAATCCGCAGTTGCTCTCTGATTTCCATTTTGAAGGATCATATTTATGTCTTCACTTGTCATTGCTTTTCTTAAACTTGAGACACATTTCACTTTATTCATCCCTCTCAGAAGACAGACAATGAAGACAGACTAAAAGGTACCATGTTGCCTACATCCAGCCTACTTCCATTACATTATCTATAAATAGATAGGCATATGGATTTATTATCTCTGTATAATTGATGCATGCAACAAGCCATGCAGCACTCAAATCAAATTTTCTGGTCTTCTACAATCCCCCCCTCCCCCACCATGTGTGCCTTTTAGTCTAATGAAATGTCTAGTTTTTGATTCATTGAGGGAACCTAGAATAGGTCACATAGACCAGGGTACTGAGGTGGTTTGTAAAGATGGAGTGAGGTTTGGGTTACAAGTAACTCAATCAAATGTAGATTTGGTCACTATCTACCTCAAGGTAAACAGGCTGAGTGGAGAATCCAACTCTCAAGGTAATATGATTCGTGCTTTCTCTTTACAGACAAGATCCTCATCACAACTAACCATTTCTATATTCTGAGCATCACTGGGTACTGTTTTTCAACTAATGTCTGAGAAGTGAGCTACAAAAGAAGTCAACACACGTGCTTGGAACAGCCATAAAAATGAAGTTAGCATATGCGTTTCCGGGTTGCAGCTGGGATCCTCTTCCTAATCACAGCTCTAGTCCTTGGGTTGAAAGCCTCATTGACAAATGAAGTCAGAGAAGTCTTAAAATTGATGAATTTTGAGCTTGAGCTGTTCTGAGTTGCTGGCCCATACAACTCACTTAAGAAGAGGCAAACAGAGGTGGGATGGCAGTGAGAAATAGAACCTCAGTGGAATTAGACAGTCTTCTACCCTATTCATCCAGATCCATATGTTGGTTGCCAATATTATCCCTCTTCTTTCAGACTGGTTGTAGCTTATGAGTGAACAGATCCCAGATGCCAAATCGTTTGCAAGGAGGGTGGGTGAGACTCAAGGAAATGCTGTTGGGTATAGCTGGAGAAGTCCTCAAACTCTTGGAGTCCCAGCACTTGGCTTTGCTTGCTTGATATTTGAGAAGTGATGATGCTTTCATGACAAGAGTCTGTCTGTTTCATCTTGGTTCTAAAATACTAAGAATAATATTGCATATATTTTTGAATGTATTTGTTACAAAATAGGTTTTTTTTAAAGAGTCTTTCTTAAATGCTTCTAGAGTTTTCAAAATCAAGGTGACCTTTCTTCTTCCTGAACAGAATTTCATTGTGTCAGTCATGCCTACTGATGTTTCATCTAGTCAAGACTCTTAGAATTGGAAATGTTAAATAGTAATCTGGTATCATGGGGCTTTCTTTAGGATAAGACTAGAACTCTGGAATCTTAACATTTAGTTAAACATATGCTCCTTATTGAAAAGTACTGTAGAGAATTAAAGCAAAAATACAAATAATTCGGCCCAAGGATCATTTGGAATGTGTCAACAAAATGACAAGTAATTCTACAAAGAATGAAAATTTCTGTCTATCAAAATACAAGTGTTTGCAAATATCTACATCTTTAGTGTCAAATATAACACATTATTTCTTCCACCCTCTTTTGCTTTCATGTTTGGGTTAATTTTCTATTCATCTGTGTTTACCCAGAACCCAAAACACTCCTGCATCCGGCTCAGGCTCATAATAGTTCTTGCTTTGTAGTAAAGAGATGGTTATTTGTATGGTTACCCAAAGATTGTAAGCATTACAGGTGAGGATCCCAGTGGTGGATTGGAGCTGAGTGACAGCAATGCTTAGTTTTTCAGAGACTTTGGAGATGGTTGGCACAAAGTTTGCAGCTTGAACATAGTTGTATTTAAATACAAAATTTGGCAAATGGTGTAATTCACTGTTTTTCTTCCTCCCTTACCTTCTTCTTTTCCACTTTATGGGCAGACTTAGTTTTCAAAATTAATAGCAAATAGCTAGTCAAGAATCTTATATGCATTACTGACCACTGTATCTTTGTGCTGTGTATATACTGAGTAATATTTGTTGCAGGAATAAATATGTACTTGAAAGAAATGATGAATAAATGAAGATGCGTTTCAGTTTTTTTCTAGTCCTGATATTCTATATTTCATTGACAGGTAGAAGAGACTTGGTTAGAAAAGACTATGGTGTCTGGGATAAGCAGAAAGTTCTTGACCTTCAGAGACAAGCCAAATCAGGTTTGGATCTGAGCTGTGTCATTAGGAGTTATTTTCTTCTCTCAGAGCCTTAGCTTAGTTTCCTAATCTCTCAAAAGGGTATAATATCGCAATGCTAGTGTGGTAATGAGGGATAAAGGAAATGTTGCCTATGGCATCAGTGCATACACAAACAAGAAGGAGCGCTGGTGGGACATTGGCTAAAAGTTCAACTGCTCGCTAAACACTAGGTGGTTCAAACCCATTCAATTCTCCAGGGGGGAAAAGCTGTGACTGTCTTTTTGTAAGGAGTATAATCTTGGAAGTCCTATGAGGGCAGTTAGACGCTGTCCAATGGAGAACCTGTAGAGTAACTATGAGTTGGAATTCTTTAATTTATTTTTGATGCAAGACTGTGGGATACAGGAAAGTTTTCCCGGGCTGCTCCCCCTATATAATATTTGGTCAGATGCTTAGAAATTATGTCTCTGAGGTTATCAGCCATCTAGAGCAGTCAGACTCTAGAGTCTGTCCCACTCTAAGGAGGGCTCACTCCCTAGTGATAAGGAATGTGGATTGTTTCCTTGAAGGGGAGTCCAGAACAAGGTCAAGTCAACTCAAGGAGGACGAAAGTTAGGCTGCCATCATGAATCTAAGGTCCACCCAACTTGTCACATGGTATCATTAGAGCCTCCCCTTCCTCTAGTGTGTATATCCCTAGTCCATCCCCTTCCTATCATGTGTATGCCTCTTATGCAGCCCCTTCCTGTTATATATGTGGTCATCTGTAGTCAGGGAGGCTTGCACATCCCCTAAATATATATGTCATGATTGGAAATATAGTCTCTCTCTGTGTGGACCTAGCTGCTGAGATCATGGGTGTCCAGGAGGTGAGAAGTTGCATGTCTTATATTGTCTGATGTCTCTTTAATTTTATGACTCAACTATACAACCACCCCCTGGACCAATTTGATGGTGGGGGCTGGTACCTCACACAAAGCCACCTCTTTGATTGTTGTTTTTAGATGCTGACTTGTAGCAAGCTTCTCTGCAGTCCTGTGTCATCCTCATCTTCACTGCTATGTTTGAGACTGCTGCTGCTCAATCCCTATTGTGGAGGCTTCTCATCTTTTGTGAGATGAGAAGAACTTGGAAGAACTATGATATCACAAATATTATATCAGTTTTTTCCAGAATCCCCAAGTTTTCTTCACAGATATTAATCTTTAATAATTTAAAAGCACTAATTCTTTTTTATATGAGTCATTTTAAAGGGGGCTCTTACAGCTCTTATAACAATCCATACATCGGGCTGAGCCCCGGTGGTATAGTGATTGTGTGCAGGACTGTGGCCCACAGGGTTGGTGTTTCAAATCCAGCAGCAACCCTCCAGGAGCAAGGCTGGACCTCCTACTCCCACCAGAGAGCAATGATGACCCTCCAAAAAAACAATCCATACATCAATTGTATCAAGCACATTTGTATGTATGTTATCATCATCATTTTCAAAACATTGTCTTTCAACTTGAGACCGTGGTATCAGTTCCTTTTTTGACCCTGCTTCTCCCACCCTTCTAACCTCATGAACCATTGATTAATTACAATTTATTATTATTTTCATATCCTACACCATCCGTAATCTCTCTTCAGCACATTTTTTGTTGCTTGTTCCCCTTGGGGTGGGAGTGTGTTATACTTCAATCATTGTAATCGGGTATCCCTCTCTCCCTGTTCTCCACACCTTCCCTCTATCCTCATGGTATCTGTGTCAGTCCGGGCAGACTAGAGGAACAAATTTCATAGACATGCATATAGGTATAAGGAAAAGGTTTATATACAAGAGGAACAGGACATTAAGCCCAGTCCAGTTCGAAGTCTTAAGTCCGATATTAACTCATATGCCCGAAATCAGTCTGTAGAGTGTCCTTCCGACTCATGAAGTCACAGGTCAGGGGGTGCAGAATCCCAGTGCTGGCAGGGGTCTCCCCATGGCTCCTCACTTCCAGGGCTCAGGGTCCATCAAGAACAGAAACAACACATCGCTGGCAGAGGTCTCCATGTGGCCACCCCAGCTTCAGAGGTCTGGCTATATCAGGGCAAGGCCGTGTGGTCTCTCTGCTGGCTCCTCCAGCTTCTCGAATGCTGCTAGCTTGTCTTTTCCATGATTCCTCATCTCTGAGACTAACTCCCAACAACTGGGGAAGATAGCTTCTCATCTTCACTAGGGAAATATCGCGAGATTTCCCAGAAGTCTCAGGAGAAAGTCATGCCCTTATAGAGGCCTCATCGGCTACTCAATGGCTAGCTCCAGATTAACAGGCATGACTCCACCCCTACATTTCAATCATAAAATTAACATAAGCACATTACTGCCACAGTATCACTATTCCCATTATTGTTCCTGAGGTGTTTGCCTGTTATGGATTCTGTGTGTCAAAAGATCTTATCTGTACCAGAAATCCACATATTTTATCCAAAACTATTTGTTTCCTTATATATAGTTTGTCTGTATCTCAAGAAAGTGTGTTTCTGAGACCTGATCCTTTACTTCCAATGATATGGGACATACAGAGTACCTCAATAAATATCCTTGAGATTAATAAACAAATGGAAAAACAATATTCTTCTATTTGTGAGATGACCCTTTGTAGTAAGGATTGACAAACTATGGCTCAAGGACACCGTCAATCTCACCAGGAACAGAGTTAAGACATTGCAATAGCAAACACAAGGCTAGAAAAAAGGAAAAGTATTTATGATACATCAAGAACCCTGATGGTGGTATCTGGAAAGGGTTGTTTGCTAACTGTATGATTGGCAGTTCAAACCCACCAACTGCTCTGAGAGGAAAGATGAGACTACTTGTTTCCGTAAAGATCAACAAAGCCACAGAAATCCTATATTTGGTTGTTAAGAGTAAGGATTGTTATAATGGATATGGGTTTTTTTTTAAATTACTTCCTTTATAGAAAAATGTGCTGAGATCTGAGCCATAATATCATCTCTGAAATATATCAATTTAATGTTCATAAAATTGAGGTATTTTCCAAATATCACTAAATGAATTTGTGGTGATAAGGCAGGGAGAATGGGCCTTCTGTCACTGAATCATAATATGTTGAGCCTAGGGAAGACAATGGGACAGCAATATCCATTATATGGCAAAGCATCATCTTCCCATCAATTCTCACCAGCAGATGAGAGTCTGCACTGCTTCCATCTATCTAAATGTTGGTCTGGGCAATGATTATATTTAATAGGTTTTCACACTGTCAACAAGGGAAAACATGAGGAACTTTCAAAAGAAATGGTAAAGTTTGAGATGGCAGAAGACTTACAAAAACATACTTCTGAAGGCATCTTGACAGCAATGTGAAGTCCATGCACGGGACTGTGAGAAACCTGATATGCAGCATATACACTCCACTTGCATTCCATGACCTTGGCTACATTTTAATGGGAAAATTCAAATCTATTTTCATTTGTAAAATTGAACCAAGATTTTTCTTATAGTATATAGAATTAATCAAAGTTACAGTCTTAAAGGAATCTAATCACTGGATTCATTCCAAATGCTAGGGAAGATTGAAGAGCTCTTTTTGATTAAAAAAGAGTTCTATATGCATAACAGAGGGTAGATTATATTTTTTGCCTGCTCTTTAATGGAAGTAAGAGAGCTGTCCATTTGTAGGGGTTCTAGGTTGGTTCAGTGAGGACCAGAGGGCTTCATTTTCTGAGGGAGCAACCATAGATATTTGAAATGATGGGCACATAGGCTTGAGATTCAGACAATTATTAGTCAGAGTTTCAGATTTACAACTTATGGCTCTTTGAGCGTGGGGAAATCATTAATATTCATCTTGATCTTTAAAATGGGATAACAATAATATATCTGTCAGGGTAACAATAATCACCTAATGAAGGCATCTAGTCACCCCAAAGAAATAAGTATCATTTTACTCTAAACTCTACTGAAGAACTCAAGTATATGGCCTGATCTAGCTTCAAGAGAGGGTGGTGTCCTTGGAGGAATAAAAGATGGCCTAGTATAGATGTAAGCTGAAGGGCCAACTATATATGATGTAGGAGGTGACTAATGTCATATGTGCTGAGGATGAATACTATAAAGGACCAAATATAAGCAAATAAACAACAACAACAACAACAAAAATTTATCTTGGAAGAGGTATAAGCAGAATGCTCTTTAGAGACAAAGATGGTGAGATTTTTTCTCAAGTACTTTGGTAATATCAAGGGATACCAGTCCCTGAAAAAGGACATTGTGCCTGGTACAGGAGAAGTATGGTGAAAAAGATATTCAACAAGGTGGGTTGACAGCTTGGCTGTATCAATGGGTTCAAGCATAAGAATAATTGTGAGGACGGTACAGGACAGGGCAGTGATTCATTGTATAGAGCTGGATCTTTGGGTTCAGCCATCAGGCCTACTCTTCACAAACTCTATCACCTGGAATAGCAGAATAACCCTAGATTTTTTTATCTACAAATTGGGGAGACATTTATTCATCTCCTAATATTATTGTGAGAGTGGAAGGAATTAATGTTGAATAGCAGCAGATATAGGTGAAATATTACTTATTGTTAAAATTCTATTGATAATTGTCTGCCATTTTGAGCCCAACTAATGAATATTGCTGATTAGAAAAAATTGTGTGTTAGATGAATTCCTTTTTTCCCCTAGTCTTCAAGACCAACCAAATGGCATAGACAGATTAGTAATTTCCTTGATGAATCTAAGAAGCAATCATCTGTTCTTTTAGGAAAAGATAAATGCATTAGTCAGCTATGGCTCTATTTTTTTTTCTCATTTGGGAAATATGACCACTGGCCTTAATTCTTCTAGGTCAAGTAAAGAGATTATTCATTCTGACTCTAAAGCTTTCCAAGTCACATTTCTTCAGTCCCTGGAAAGGTCAATGGCAATGCCAGTCTCAGATGTAACCATTTGTCTTGAAGTCTGTCTGCTCCATTCTGGCCATCTTCTCCAAGAAGCTGAGGTACAAAGCTTGCTTATTGAAGTATCCGCTAATAACTTTTAAACATTTAAATCAGTGATGAACTGAGTATAATAAATAAAGCTCTAGGAAAGCCAAGGCACAACTTAATTACATATATGGCTCCTTAGATCCTGATAAACCTATTGGAAAAAAGTATTATTATTAAATTATTTTCTAAGGATTAATTTTACTACAAAGTTTAGTCATAATAAATTTAAGACACATGAAGGAGCAAGAAAATATGATACAAAGTCAAAAAATAATATATACAATAGAATGTGACACAAAGATATTTACAATACTAGGATTGTTACATTGGAATTTTCAAATAACTATAATATGAAGAGTTTTCAAAATGTTCTGAACAATTCCACTATATTTAATTTCATTTCAAAGACAGATATAAATAACAGAAATTTTTGTTTGTTTGTTTCTAAGTTTATAAAATAGATTTTGAAATGTATATGAGAAAAAGGGTCCAAGAATTGTTAGACAATTTTAAAGAAGAAAAAAAGGGTAGGGTTGTTCCACTAGATTTCAAGATGTACAATTGTTGCATAATTATTGGAGTGTGATAATTGCACAAAATATACTCATAGTTCAGTAGAATACATACTCCTGTATGGCACAAATTACAAATAGAAAGTAGTAGAGCAAACTAAAGGGCTGGTACAATAAACTATTAAAAAAGCAAAGTTATATAACTTCTCTCACAGAACAGATGAAAAATTACTTTTAGGTGACTTGCAAATTTAAATCTTGAAGGAACTCATGAGCATGATTCAATAAACTGGAATTCCAATTCATTACAATGTTATCCACAGTTTCTTATAATCTATACATTTGAACCTCTTTCTAATAAAATTTAAATATCTTCCTGGTATTCTCTGCTTTCAGCTAGTATCTATCTAACATCTGCCATGATAAGCCTTTTTCCACATTCTCTGCTGATTCCAACTTGAGTTTTTGACAGTTCTCTATTAGTGTACTGCTGCAATGGCTTTGAATTGTGTTCAATAAAGTTTTACTTGCCTTTCTAATAACATTGGTCTATGTTATCCACATACCATTTGGAGCATCATTTTTTCAGTTTATACATAGACCAACAAGCAGTTGTCTAAACAAAGGAAACTGAAAGTGTTTGACATTGAATCAGTAAAGGTATGCCTCAGAACTGAATTCTTTCATGATCCTGTTTCAATCTGCATGCTGAATAACTGAATTGAGAATACGACTATGTGAAAAAGAATGGTCCATTGGCATTGGAGGAAGCTTTATTAACAACTATGATATGCAGATAGCACAACCTTCTTGCTTAGAGCAAAGAGACATGAAGAAATGCGTGATGAAAATCTGTCTTTATTATCGATTGCGCCTCAATATAAATCCAACAAAAATCCTTACAACAGAACCAGTAAGTCATAATATGATAAACAAAGAAAAGGCTGGAACAGTGAAAGATTTCATTTTACTTGGAGCCACAACAGCACCCATCAAAGCAGTAGTTAAAAACAATACAGACTTATTGCATTGAACAAATCTTCAAAATATCTCTTCATGGTGTTAAGAACAAAATCTAAGGTGGCCCTAATCCACATGGTATTGTCAATTGCTTTATAAGGAGCCCTGGTAGTGTAGTGGATATGTGTCGTGCTTCGATCTGCATGGCCAGAAGTTCCAAACCACCAGCAGTTCCCTTGGAGAAACATTGCACTTTCTACTCCCGTAAATAGTTGCAGTCATAGAAACAGAGGAGGCCATTATGAGCCAACATTGACTCAATGGCAGTGAGTTTATGTGTATGTAAGATCCGATGATGTAGTGGTTACCCATTGGTCTATTAGCTATGAGCTCAGCAGTTCAAAACTACCAGTCCATCCTGCAGGAGAAAGATAGGGATTTCTACTCCTGTAATGAACTTCAGGCCTTTAAACTCCCCGGGGCAGCCCTACCCTGTCTTACAGGGTTTCCATGAGTCTGCATCAACCGCATGGCAGCAAGTTTGGCTTTTTGGAGTCCGTGAATGTGAATCTCCGCAATGAAAATGGAAGACAGCAGAAGACCTGATGTTATTGAATTATGTGGATAGTGTTAGTGAAGACCACTAATTGTACTATGGGCTACCAGAAGAATGAACAAGAAGGAGAATGTCCAGAATGCTACTTAAAAGAGAAGCTGAAGATGGCAAGACTTTCCCTCACATGCTTTGGATCGGTCATCAAGAGGGAAGCAGTCCCTGAGAAAGGATATTGTTCTTGGTAAAGTAGAAGGTCAGTGGGAAAGATGAAGATTCTTAAGAGATGGACTGACCTGTTGGCTGTAAGGATGGCTGCACACATGACAAGGATGTGAGAGTAGACTAGCCCTAGACAATACCTGGCTCTGCGGTACATAGCTAGGGCTGTTGTGAGTCAGTGTCAACTTAAGGTCTCCAACAACAAAAGCAATAAATAGCAAAGGAAAAGCAAAATGGTTTTAGAAAATTCCTTCATAAGTTCAGGGTGGAAAGGACTTACTGCATGGGAGAAAGTATCTGAAACACATGTTACTGACAAAAGTTCTGGCATAGAGATTATAAAGAACTAAAGATCAATGCAAACTTTCCAAAAGACAGTATTCTAAGAGCCAATACGTACACGAAAACATGTTTTGATCTCTCTTTAAGATATTTTTAAAAACCAGAAAATTTCTAGAATGCTGAAGATATAGGAGTCATCTTCAAACTATGTCAACTAGGATAACTAAAGGAGGCCTTATGACTTGGAAACCATTCATAGCTCCTTGGGAAAAAAACGAGACTTTCTTCTCCCATAAATACTTATAGTTGAGTTATCTGAATACCTTGTTTTCAGATAGAATTGTAAAGTTGCTTATGGCCTACATAGTTAGGTTAAAATGCAGTATCTTATTATTTGATCTCCATTTTGATCCATTTTTAAACTATTTCAGTTTTTTTTTCTATTTCAGTTTTTTTAAGTGAATCAGAAATACATGTAGATAATTAAGTCCCTAGTAAATTTCCTCTAATCATGAACCAAATCTTGCTACCCATATAGAATGTATTGAAAGGTAGATTCTTTCAGATATCATTAGGCTAAAATTTAGCACCATATCCTACGATTCCCCTTGTGAAACAGTTATATTTGTTCTAGTTTTCAATATTTTCTAATTTCTTTTTATTGATATTTTAATGTTTTGTTTTAGTATTATTGTTATTTTACTCTTTTTAGCTGTTTTTTTCATATTAAATCAAGGATAAGTAAATCTCTATAGGAAAAAGAAACTGGATTAATCTTATGTGGCTAGGGAAGTTGACAGGAAATAAGGAGCTAATAACAAGTATACGGATAAAGAAAATGTTCTAAAAATGATTGTGATCATGATTGTACAAATCTTCTTGATGTGCTTGAACTACCAAATTATATGATATGTGAACAAACAACTCGCTGCTGTCAGGCCAATTCTGACTCAATGAGAGTCCTTAGGACAGGAGAGAACTGTGGGCTTCCATCATTAAAGACCATACCTCTGTCCCAGAGTGCGAGTCCTTTCTCCTGCAGAGCCAAACTGGCAATCACAAGCAACCCAACATGTAGCCACAACACCACCAGGATGCCTGGTAGAGATTTGAAGCTTCAGAGTCTCAGAGGAGCATTTGAATTCTGCCCTTGTGGAGTCACTCTGGGTTAGAATCGACTGGATGGCAGTGCATGAATTTCACTCAGCATAATGTCCTTCAGGCCCATCCAGTTTATGAGGAGTTTCACAGATTTTTCATTAGTCTTTCATGTTTATAGTATTCAACTGTTTCTATGTACATAATTTATCTGTCTTTCACTGGTAGGCATTTATATTGTTTGTCTGTGTGCTACTGTGAATAGTGTTGTGACAAACATGGATTTGTACATAGATAAAACATATATAGAGAGAGAACAGAAGGAAGGAAGAAAGAAACCCATAGAGTCTTTCCTCCTCAGCCCTATAGCGTCACTATAATTCAAAACTGACTTGATGACAGGGAAGGAGAATGACTAAAATTTAAAAGTCTGAATTTACAAAGTGCTGATAAGCATGGAGGTTTATGAAAATTCACACACGGTGTTAGAGAAAATTAGTGTTTAATTCAGCCTCTTACAGAACATTGTAGCATCATTTCGTATAGCGGAGACACCAATATTTGATGGCCTATTGATTCCTACTTTTAGGTATATACCTAAAGCCCTCAAACTTAAAAAATAAATAAATTGAAAATATATACTTGCACTTACCATGCTTAGAAAATCACAAAGGAGATCATGATAGAAAAGGGACATAAAGGGACTCTCCAGGGGACCGTCAATTTCCATTTCTTGACATGGGAAGTGTGTGTACAATAGTTTACTTCGTTGTGTTGCTAGGGGCTGCCGAGTCTATTTCTGACTCATGGAACCCCATATAACAGAGTAGTGCTTCCCCCACAGGCTTTTGTAATTGTCAACTTTTGGCTGTCCAGCAAATTGATAACCTTTTTCACAGGAAGCTGCTAGAAGCACTAGAACTGATAATCTTTTATCAGTTAGTAGCTGAATGTTTAACCGTTGTGTCACCTGGGCTCCTCATATTTTACTTTAGAAGGGTGTCAAAGGGTAAGGATAATATAGATAACCCAACTTTTAATAAATACTTTGTAGTTCTATTCCTTTTCTATGCTGACAGAGTATTTGTAAATACTATAACATATTTAAACCCATCATCTGAACATTAACAAACATTAAACAGTAACAAACATTAAGTATTATATCAGGAAATAGCTGCAATTTGTGATGAAGTAATATATTTCAATATGTAAAACCATCAGATTTATTTTTACTTGGAGAAGTAAAGGACTAATTGGCTGCTGTACCTGTCCTTGGAGCACCATAGCTATGACAAGGAAGCTATTTGGGGATTCAGTTATCATGAGTAGTTGCTAAAGGCTGTTATTTTTCAGAAATGATGAACAGTCTCTGGTAATAGTCTTCATAAAATAAAAGATAAAAAATTAAAAATGGCCTATAAATATTCTTCCCTCAATTTGCATGGAAGATGCATTGCTGGAGCACTGCTTTATATTAAAACTGTAAAGTAATGCTTTTAATTTATGTGAAACAAACTTCTAAAGCTACAATAATTACAAAAAAAGGTTTCCTAGCTATAAAACCATTCTCTGGTAAAGTAGATTTCATACAGATCCTAGGACAATGAATGCCCTTGTGCTGAGTGGTTGATATTCATGAGTTTACACTTGCCCCCCTCCTCCAACCACTAGAGGTGAAGGAAGTAGTCCCTCCCAATCATGTGAAACTAAAACTTCCTCATACCTAGATACCCCTGACAAGCTTCCACACCTTCTGATTAGCACTATGATGCCAATCTTTGATATTGCAACATTGTTAGAGGACCTAGATTATAACAAAAACTGAGTCCTGAATTTCTGCAAATAATCGTTTTCACTTAACAAAAGCAATAGAAATGTAAAAATAAAAGATTAAGAAAACCATAGTGAAACATCAGGTGGCCTGAGGAGCCACAGAAAGCTGAAACAGTTTTCATTATGTATTTTGGATTTTATTTTTAAAGCTAGATAACACAATCTATCCAGTGCAATGCCTGGTCACAGTTAAGATTTTCTGAGGTATACATTGTTTTCAAATTTCCATTAGAGTCCTAATTAGCTCCCACTTTCTTCCTGTGTTACTTGTATAATTGTTGGTCAATTTGAGAGTGGAGAGGTAGATTTTAGTCTGTCAATCAGATCATAGCCAATGACGCCTCTGGGTGGACATAGCCTACTCTTGGGAATTATGGGAACTCCAGATTTTCCAGCTTGCAGACAAGAGACACTTCTCCCTCTCCCTTTCACCCTCTTCTCAACCAGGAGTGACTGCTTTACTGACAAAACACATGGCACTACACCCTGAGAGCTGGGGAAACCACATGGGCCTAATCTGATACAACCAGACCTGAAGAGCTGGAGAAGTCACATAGAGACCCCTGTCAATGCTGAGATGCTTGCAATGCCACTTGGTCCATAAGACTTTAAGCCCACTGCATGTGATCTTTCTGAATTTGGCATCATTGCATGTATTTTGTGAGTCTGAAGAGGCCTTTGAAGATTGGTATCAGACATATGAGCTAATATTGTACTTGTGGACTTGATCTGGACCGGACTGGATGTTTTCTCAATATTCAATTGCTCCTGTATATAAACCTGTTTTTCAAACACATATGTGTGCCTATGAATTTATTTCTCTAGTTCATGCAGACTAACACCCCCCACCCCGAAGCAGTTGTTGATAATGATCAATAAGCTGGTATCCAGCTAGGAACCTTGGTGGTACAGTAGTTCAAGCACTTACTGGCTAACAGAAAAGTCCTTTTCACCACTAATTCTGTAAGTGTTTCAAGCCTTGGACACTTGCTATAGCAGTGCTGCTCTGTCCTATAGGGTCATTGTGAATTTTAATCTATTGTATAACTGTGGGTTTAAAGATTTTGGATTTAGCACCCCCAAGAACACCACTTCCAGTCTTCTAGATGCACTGTGGTAAAATGCCTGCTTCTATTCCCAATCATAAACTGTACCACTGCCATTGAATATTCTGGAATTTCCATTTTTCTCCAAGCTATCCATAGTTTGTTATTATTTATACAGTAACAAATGCCTTAGCATAGCCCATAAATCACAATTAATTTTCTTTCTGTTATCCTCTACTTTCAGACAAGATTGACAAGACATCAGCAGTGATATTCCTAGTTCCAGAATCTCTTCTGAATCTGACCTGAACATATAGCAGTGCCCTGTCAATGTAGTGCTACAACTTTTGTTGGATGATCTTCATCAACAGTTATCATACATATTATTAGTGATATACATATTATTAGTGAGTGTTCTATAACTTGAGCACTCTATTGGATCACCTTTCTTTGGAATGGATACAAATATGAATCTCTTTCAATCAATCTACTTGGCTAAGTAGCTGCTTTCCAAATTCTCTTGCACTAATAAGTGAGTGATTCCAGAACTTCATCAGCTTGTTGAAATATTTCAATGGGTTTTTCATCCATTGTTTTTTGCTGCTGTATTCAGAACTGTTTGAACTTTTTCCTTGAGCACCATAGGTTCTTGGTCATATGCTACCACCTGAAATGGTAATATGTCAATTTTTTGGCACAATTACTCTTGTATTTTCTCCATCTTCTTTTGATGTTTCCTGCATCAATATTTTGTCCACAGAATCTTTCAAGATTACAATTCAGTGCTTGATTCGTTTTTTTTTTTTTTTTGAGAATATGAGACAGATAATACCAGGCATTTCTATTGTTAACAAGATGCCTACATCCCAGAATATACTTGGTATAAATTGTGATAACCCTTATCTTTTCTTCAGAGTCACTATTGAAGATACAGGTTTCCAGGCCCTAGGACCTATGAACTTCTGCAGACTGTGCTGGTATGCGTACTGTATCTTAGAAAGTAATTCTTATGAAGTACATTGTGGAAGCAGCTCTACAACTATTTCCTGTGTGTATCCTTCTATGGCAGTCATGGGCTTATGCTAATTTTATGATTGAAATGTAGGGGTGGAGTCTAGCCTGTTAATCTGGAGATAGCCATTGAGCAGCCAGTGAGGCCTTTATGTGGGCATGTCTTTCTCCTGAGACATCTGGGAAATCGCACGATATTTCCCTCATGAAGATGAGAAGCTATCTTCCCCAGTTGATGATACTTAGTCAGCGAGATGATTGATCATGGACAAAGACAAGATGGCAGCATCCGAGGAGCCGGCAGAGACCACACGACTTTGCCTTGATGGAGCCAGACCTCTGAAGCTGGGGCGGTCACATGGAGACCTCTGCCAGCGATGAGTTGCTTCTGCTGTTGATGGACCCTGAGCCCTGGAAGCGAGGAAACATGTGGAGAGCCCTGTCAGCACTGGGATTCTGCACCCCCTGACCTGTGACTTCGTGAGTTGGAAGGAGACTTAATAGACTGATTTCAAGCATATGGATTAATATCGGACTTATGACTTCGAACTGGACTGGGCTCAATGTCCTGTTCCTCTTTTATATAAATCCTTTCCTTATATCAATATGCCTGTCCTTGAATTTGTTCCTCTAGTCTACCCAGACTAACACACCTTCCTTCTAGTTCAATCCCAAATCCAGATCTCCATCAGATTTTGTCCTCACCTCACTTTCACACTCACACATGTAAAGTGATACATTTTTTTTTTGTAAGCCAAGTGACACAAGTTTATATGAGCAGATTCCCACCACCTCCTATTTCTCTGCCCATTGCTGCCTACCTTGATTGACAATCATAAACCCCTTGAAAGAAAAGAGTTTGAGGAAGATAGCTCAAAGTATAGCTAACTATTCCCCAAAGGAAACAACTAACCGAGGATATAGACTCGTTGACATTCTCATAACCAGATAGGTACTGTTTGTTCGAGTAGACTAAAGAAACAAATTCATAAACATATATAAGGGAGAGGTCTATATAAAAGAGCAATTGAATATTTTTTTGGGGGGAGCATCACTGCTGTCAGTTGGTGGGAGTAGGAGGCCCAGCCCCACTACTGGAATTGAACCTCCGTCCCAGTGGGCCGCAGTCCCGCGCACAACCACTGCGCCACCGGGGCTCCGCCCAAGAGCAACTGAATATTGAGAAAGCATTCCAACCCAATCCAGATCAAATTCACAAGTCTGATATTAACCCACATGTCTGATAGCAATCTGTAAAGTCCTCTTCAGACTCATGAAATACATGCAATGACACTGCATGTAGAAGATAGCAGGCCAGTGGGTACAAAGTCAGTGATGGCAGAAACATCCCATCGGTAGCTGGCATCTCCAAGTGGTTCCCTTACCTTTAGAGGTCTGGTCACATCCTTGTGACTTGTCTGGCTCAGGGGACAAGGGTAACTCCTTGTGGCTTTTTCTCAGACATGCCTGGCAGGAAGTCAGCCTTGTTAGTCGAGAGTTTCCAAGCCAGTGTTGTCAGTAGAGAGTCTCCAAGGGAGTGAACTGAGAGAGACAGTGTCTCTGCTTCCAAGAGGAATTAGCATATTTCCCAGGATCCTTCTGAAAAGGCCATACTGACACAGAGGTCTCATTGACTATTTCCAGATTGACAGGCTAGCCTCCAGCACTACACTCTTAATGCTCAAATTGACATGAGATTAGGTGACTGCCACACATACTTATATCTTGAAATAGTATTTTTCCACCCTGCTGACATCTTAGAATCACTGAGTCACAAAAGTTTTAGAGTTTAAAAAGATTTGAAGCTCCTCACAATTCCCAAAGTCATTGAGTCATCAAAACCACTTGAGTCTTGTGAAGGATCCAGTCATAGGAGTTCTCAGTGAAGTAAAAATACTTCTTATAACTTTTCTATCCATTTTGTATTTCCCATGAAGGAACCATGTGAGAATATACAAACAAGATGTAGAGGATTCTGGCAAGAGGATTCCACTGTCCTGCTGGGTACAAAGTGAGACATCATAGAAATCAGGACAAAGCATCTTACTGTAAGAAGGAAGAGCTAAGAATGGAGCAGCTCTGAGATCCTTGTGTGGAGAAGCAGGACAGAGGCAAAAGCTCTGAAAACATGAGGGAGTAAAGCTAAGCCCGGTGAATGAGACATGCTCATAGCATGATTAAAAAGGAATGCAGTTGGTAAAACAATTGTATCTCTAACATCTTTAGCTAGTTTCCCTAATAGTCATCTGTGAATTCTGTGTGGCCATTGCATCTCAGCAGAGATGAGGAAAACACAACAGAAAAGCAGTAGGCCATGGAAGAGACAGCTGGTGTCAATATAAGGTACAGAAAGTTGCAAGGTATGCATGTCTGACCTCTGCCTCAGAATAATCATCCATGAGAAGACAAAGAATTGGATATTCCTCCCTTCTGTAGCCAAAGGGTGTCAGAAGTCTCCCTCAAACCATTTCCTCTAAACCCAATTCTATGTAACTACATTTAAGACTTTCAGGAGTTCTCATATATTTTAAAAGTTAGAGAGCTACTATCACACAACTACTTCATTTATGTATGGAAACTGAAGCCCAGGGAGTTTTAAGCCCAGCAGAGGGCTCTTTGCTGTTACTACATTTGATAGTAAAATGCCTAAATTAAAAAAGTAAGTTTGTTCCTTCCCTCAAACCCCTTTCTCTATTTAGATCTTGAATTAGAATAAAGTGGTATTTTTTTAAAATAGGAGGCATTTAATCCTATTTTGCTAGCATTTGCCAGATTGTTTTCCCTTGATGAAGCATGTATGGAATTTAAATCCCATATGTTTTCTCCTCAGACAAGTAGATTCTTTCCATGCTGGGACCTGAATGGAGCCTACTTGTCCTTACAGGCAGTCCTGTAATCAGAATAGGCAGTTGCTTACTGTATTGGTTTGAACAGAATATCCAACCCTTCGTGAAATGCATATGGAGTTGGAACTTTTGAGGAAATCCCAGCAGGTGTGGCTTCTTCTGTCTTCCTCTGCCCCTATCTATCTGACCCACCTTACTCCCAAACTATGTAAATAGAAGCTCGGCGATGAGCCTTGGAATGGAGATGGTTGACAGTTGAAGCCACTGTATTTTCTTCAACAAGTCCATTTCCAGGCTTCCTAGAGCGAGACACTTTCCAGAAATGTAGCTATTAAAAAACAGAAACTTATACTCGAAGCACTCAAAAGCTACTGAAGCTCAGGATAACTTGACAAACTGGCAGAGATAAGGCACTTCACAAACAGGATTGCTTGCTCCCATGTTGCTAAGACTTCCTGACCCCTCAGTGTGCTGGTCCAAATGGTAAGAGATCGTTTCCCAAGACACTGACTCCTCTTAGTTACAGCCTATATGAACCTCCTGAGGCTTAGGGCTGAGGGGAGCAAGGAGGATTGTCCCCTGCAAGTTTCATTCCTCATAAGTCATCAGAACATGTCCATTAGAACAGAGATTTGATAGAGTCTGAACATAAAACACATATTGAAATTGTTTCTTGCTTGGGGGTGGGGGAAGGCATATCCTTGTGTATATAAAGGCAAGTGTCCTTGTTCTAAAACATAACACATATCTTAATACATTTAATAATAAGTCATGCCATACTGATTGTGTCCATTGGCTGAATCCTGGATGTGGATTCATGTTGCTACAGATTCACGGCTAGGTGTACTTTGTGAAGCAATGACAGTCATAGTAATAAGCGTAGTAGTAGTAGTAAAAGAAGAATGATCATAATGAAATGATAAATCAATAATAAAATATTAACAAGAATGTACCAGTTCATCACCATTTACCACTTATTAAATATAAAGAAAGCGCCATGATGGTGGAGTGGGTTATTTGGGCTGCTCGCCCTAAAGAAGGTTGAAAGCACGAGCCCCTCTGAAGGAGAAACAGAGTCTTTCTACTCCCATAGCCTTTGTCATCTGGGAAGCCCTCGGGCACAGCTCTACTCTGCCCCTTTGAGCTGGAATTGACTTGAGGACAGTGAATGGCTTCATTCACTGAAGAGACTCTTCAACTAATAACTAATTTGATCTTCATAACCTTGCCCTGAGGTAAATTGAACCATCATTCCAATTTTACCAATGAGAAAACAGGCACACACTACTCAGTTCACATGTCTACTTGAGATTCCAACTGAAGCAATCAGAGTTCAGATTCTATGATCTGGCCTGTTAAAAATATGGTCTTCTTATCTGTATTATTAGTGTGTTGGGCAGGATGGTTCCTTGAGCTTTGATTATCTGGTCTTTCTTCTGGTGTTCATTAATTTGTTCATTCATTAATTTCCCAGTAAGCTCCATTTAATAACAAGTTTGACTTGAAACTTGGTGCTTTGCTTCCAAGTTTAATAAGACAGGGTCTCCCTTCAAAGATCTCAATTGGGAAAGGGCCATCCAACAAATAAATGGTTACACATAGACTGCAGTCATACAGACCAATTATTTGTGGAAGATGCTGAGGGAGTCAGGGAAGGCTTTCTGAAGAAAGGCATTTTTGAGTCATGTCCTGAGGATCAAAAAGATATCACCAAGAAGAAATAGAAGAGGGAGCAGTCTAAACAAAGGGGGCTTCTTTATAAAAAATGTAAGCCTAGGATCCCCTCTAGTTAAAAGGAGGCTGAAGGGGGTTGGCATCCAGGTTCTTAATGTCCTCTGGAGCATTGTCAGACACAATTCAAGTTCATCCTATAGAATATATGGTACGTAGGTCCAAGTCTGGACATGGACTGTGTTCAACCCCATTTCCTGGATGACTTAGTAGGCCACCAGCATGCACCGTGATGTTGTTACTGGCAATGTGACACTAGCAGTGGTTGGTTTGGCAACAAGTATTGATTTGATTTGTTAATAAAATAAAGCAACTTGTTTAACGATTAACTAAACGACTTTGTGGTCCTTGCCTAAATGAAGTATTTAGATAAAGTTCTTTGTCTCTTGTGTCATTCTTGTTCTATGGATTAAAAACAAGAAACAGAAACACTGGTGCCCCTTGTGTGTCAAAGTATAAGTGTGTTCCATAGGACTTTTGTGGCTGGCTTTTTTCAGTAGTATATCATCAGGCCCCTCTTCCAAGGTGCTGTGAGTGAATTCCAAAGCCCAAGCTTTTGCAAAGCAGCTGAGAGCATTGACCATCTGCAATACCCAGGGGCACCCATCCAAAGGATATATCCCATAATAGACTCCTGTCAGCTTGAAAGAGTTCATACAACTTCTGAGTTGCCTCATCTCTTTCTGCAGAGGAACTTGTCCAGTGGGAGAATCTGGTTCCAAATTGATGGTCTACGCCAGTAAGTGAAATGAAAGACTGCATTGGATCAGTACACCTGGCTTCCCTCAGGAGAAAGGAGTGAGTGAAGGGGCGTTTCATTTTCAGTGTTTACAAAAACATATCCTAACAGATGTGGCTGTGAAGACAAATGATGATTTCTGAAAGAAATATAGCCCATGACTTATCAAAAAGAATACCTTTATCTGTAAGAGCTCTCAATAAAATAAATAATTAATAATAATAATAATAATAGTAAAACCTCCTAACTAATTATGAAAGGTAAGGGAAACCCAGTTAAAGTAAAATATATGGTAAACAATGAGTAATTTTATTTTAGGCATCACTGCCCTCTGGTGGGAGTGGGAGGCCCAGCCTTGCTCCTGGAGAGCTGCTGCAGGATTGAACCATCTAGTCACTGGGCCGCAGTCGCACACTCAACCACTATGCCTATGGGGCTCAGCCCGAGTAATTGTTTTAGTGTGTCTCAGAGATTGCGTGTGATATACCATACTTAAAACAAAAATTGTTTATCTTAAATTCAAATTTAACTTGGTGTCCTCTATTTATTTGCTAAATCTGTAAAAGCTTCTTAGAGTTGTCTATCCTGTAGAAATATGCACACACTCTAACCATTCTTGAAGACGACTCAAGCCAAATTTCACTGCAAACACCCTGTGAAAGCTCAAGTTTCTTCACCCCCTGCTGGTAGATGGAACCCCCAGTTAAGGAAAAGGGACTGCCCCATCCAAAGTCTCATGCTTCCACCTCCCCTCACCCTGCAGCTTCTCTTTTGGAAGTCCTGGTAGTGTGGTCAGAGCCAGCTGGGGAGTTTTTACAGATGTTTGGCAATGTAAAGAATTAAAGAGGCCTACTGCATGATGTGCATGATGAATAAGTATTTACAGTAACCACATTCCCAGCCCAGCTATCCAGGGAGTTTTTATTAGTGCTCCATTGCCATTCAGCAAGAGATTGGTGTGTGTGTGTGTGTGTGTTAGAAGTGAGTTATTGGTGCATTACTGCTGCAAACAGAAAACATCTGCAGAAATCCCACAAACAGGAAACTTTGGAGGGAAAAGGAGGAAAGAAACTTCACAGTGCATTGCCTGCTGACCTCGCTTCATGCATGGTTGAAAAACAAGAATGCAAGTTAAATCAAAGCCCTCAAGTACAAGTATAAGCTTGATGCAGAGCATGGCAAAGACTACGTGGCACTGAAGAGCCTTTTGTCCCATGTTTCTTTATTTATCTAAATGGGGTGCAATGGAAGGAGATTTTGTTTGTCCTGCTAGTTCTGACCCTCCAGGGAAGGCAGTAGCTACTCAAACAATTGTTCTGTTGTGCCTACCTGTAAGTTTAGCGACAGGAGAAAGAAATTCCGTGCTAAATTATAGATGGTCTGTTTGTTTTACTGGCCTTTCCAAAATCTCATCGCATGTTGAATTGGTACAATCAGAATAAAACAAGTACAATCATATCCATGATATGTTTCTTGGGGCCAGAATTTGACCTTCTATGTATAGGTTGTGTGTGGGACTGTCAGTATCCTTCTTTCCTGTGTTTGAAGATATGGAATTTCATTTTTTAAGGAAAAACTACATATAGGGTGTTGGAGGCAATGAGTAAAATAGCCATAACTAAAGAAGAGGAAGCGAGTCTGATATTTTAATACTTTCATCTTTTTCCTGGCCTTGCACATAATAGTGTAGAGGAAGACCTGCTTCTTTCTGGCTCTGTAGCCTCGCTCCTATGAATGCATGCCTGAGACGGGGAGAGAGAACCACTGCACCTCCAGAACCACTTTGTAGATGACCTCAACGTCTGCATGCTGAAGGGACAGCCCTCCATGGCTTCTTTCTTAATCTACATGGGGAAAACCAGATCCAGCCACCACTGCTTCAATATTCTAAATTTAATTTTAAAGTACTTTAAGTAAAAATAATCTAGACAGATCATCATCGCTCATTAATTTTCTTGGGTAGTCTCATTTAAGTTATTTTCATGATAAATACTAGAATTGGCTGATTGAGATTTTTTAATTTTGTTTTTCACTTTTTTTCAATCCCATCAAGATGCGTATTGGATTCGCAAATAAATTTTCAGGAAATGATGTTATTTTAATTCCTTCAGGAATGTGATATTTATTTATTCAGATTTTCTCTTCAATTTGGCTTTATATTTTTTGAAGTAGGTTCTTACTTATTTCCCACTGTTTGTGATAAACATTCAACAATGTGTTTTTGCCATTATGATTGACATTTTAAAAATCCATTCTAGTTTATGATTCTTATTGATTATAAAAAGAATCACTATTGAAAGTTAATGACTGAACTATTATCTTTGTGAATTAATTTCCTGTTAAGATAATTTGCTCTGTAATATCTGTCGTAGTTATATAATCGTTTGTCAATTTGAACAGAGTCTAGCCTATCAATCAGTTCACAGCCAATGAGCCCTCTATGTGAGCATGACTTTCTCCTGTGAATTCTGAGAACTCCTGAATTTCTCTTTGGGAGTGGGAGACATTTTCTAACTCAACTCTCTTCTTGGGAGACATTGCAGCTGGCAAGATACATGGAACTACTCTAGTAATCTGAACTGGAGGAACCACGTTGAGGCCTCTGACAGCAATGAGATGCCTCTACCACCATTGGATCCATAAAGCTTCACCAACTGCCCTGAGATCTCCCTCCATTCAGTGTCATTGCAAGTCTTTCATGAGTCTGAAGAGGAATTTATAATCTGATACTGGACATAGAGGCTAATATCAGATTTTGGATTTGGACTAGATTGGGCTGGGAGGCCTTCTTAATGTACAATTGCTCATGCATGTAAAGTTTTTCTTATACATATGAGTGTCTATGAATTTGTTTCTCTACCCAGATACCAGGAGTGGGGTACATCTTAATATTTATTAAATAAATAACTATTGAGCATCTTTTGTCTGTCAGCACTTTGCTCACAGAATTTGAATTCCAATAAAATCATATTAATTATAAACAAGGAAGCAAAAAGAGGGAGTCTTAAAGTTTTAGGGAAATTTTCTGTTTTTTTAAAAATTCCATTATTATACAAATGTTTTGAAGACCTGATATGTAAATTAAATGGTTTAGTGCTATCAAAGAACACTGAATAATGTAGGAATAGAAATGATACTGTGAGGGAAGACCTCTCTGAGAAGGTGCTGGAGACCTGGCGATAATGTCACCTTGACTGTGAGAAGAGTAACACGTGAGAAGCATACACAAAACTTCTGGAGTCAGAAAAGAAGCAAAAGTAGATATAACTGGGCAAAAGGAACCTTTCAGAAATATAGATAAGAACCAAGGTAATGTCTATGGTTTTATGTGAAACTTTACAGCCAGAGCAAAGAGTTTGGAAATTATTCTAGTTACATCTAGAAGATACCGAAGGACATAATGAATGTTTCAATTGGATTTCCATTTTAAAACAACTTCTCAGGCTCCACAAGGAAAAATATTTAAGTGAAAAAAAAGTAGAAACAGGAGGAGATTGTATTGCAGATAATGAAAGTCATGAGTTCAACTATATTGGCCATAGTGGCTTGAAAGAGAACACCAGATTGAGAGAAGTGGGTGCATCAATGAAGTAGAATGGATTGAACTCATTAGTACCTTTGATGGAAGGGACTGCTACTCTTTTGATTTGAGTAACTGGGTGGATTATGGCACCATTTACTGAAATAAATATCACTGAAGAATAGTCATTTGCCAAGGGAGAAGGAAGAGCAAGGATCCTGTTTGAAGAATGTTATTTTGAAATATGTAACTGAAATTTAAGTGAATCTGTCTAGATAGACAGTTGCATGGACAACTCTAGACCTTGTGGGAACAGTTTGTCTTAGAGATACAGATTTATAACTCAGAAGTATCAAGGTGGAACTTATATAGGACTAGGTGAGATGATGCAGATTGAAAATATTAGTGAAGAAGAAAGATGAGTCCTTAAACAAACTTCTGAGTCAATGCAGATGTCGAGAAGATAGCAAGGGAGCCTGAGAAAATGAAGGAAGAGGTAGAAAAGGGGTGAATTCACAGAAACCAAGAGAAGAGGGTGTTTGAAGGAGAGGTGTATACCAAATCAATGTTCATAATAGAATCTGAAAATTTGCTCTTTTGTGTGTAGTGCATGCTATCCTGGACAGATTTGTTTAGGTTATTATGGCAGAGCTGCATAATGATTTGGGAGGCTTCTCTTGTTTTTCTAACCTTCAGGACAAATAAAAACAAAACTATTTTAAAATAGACTATTTAATAAAGCAGAAATTTCCTGCAAAAAAGCTTGGGACTAGTGATTTTTAGTTTTTTAAAATTAATTTTTCGTTTATCTTATGTTTATTAGCTTATTCAGATTTTTTGCTTCTTTGGGGCCATTTCCTTTTCCTAGAAAATATCCACTCATCCCAATTTTCAAATAATTTTGTATTAATCTATCCATGCCACAATTCTATAATTTTAAAACTCACTCATAGGTATGATTATATTTATTTCATTTCAAATGTGACCTATTCATATGTTCGTACATTTCCCCCTGAAAATACTTGCAAGCATTTTTTTCAAATAATAACTTACTTTTTTGATCAATTGTCTTTTTTAATCATTTATTGTCATGTTTTCCTATATTATTTTCTTTTTTAGCTTTTCTCTGATCTACAACTTATTTCTTCAATCTACAATCATTTTTAAATATTCATTTTTTATTTTCTATAAACATTTTAGCTCATTTGTTTATTATTTCTCATTTACTAGTGAATTTGGGGAATAAAACTATAAATTTCCATACAGCATCACTTTTAGACTACAAGTTTCAATTTATATTGGTCATATTTTTAGCTATTTGTAAAGAGTTTTTCATTTTTATTATCTCTTTAGGACATACTTAGATGTCTGGTTTTAATTCTCAAGTAGGTACTACTGTTTCTTTCCTATATTTTGTTGTTAAATTATAATTTTATTGTTATATCTAGGGAAAGGATATCATTTCAGCCACTTAGAAATTTGTACATGAGTTTTGTGATTTAATATAAAATTCAACCTTGGAATGCATTTCATGTGTTTTTTTTAAATAGATGTCTAATATATTTATTTAATTATTAGATTTGGTAATGTTTACTTCATATACATGTTCTCATATTTCCAGAACTATGACAACTTAAAAAATTAATTGGGCTATTGAAGAAAAACATTTCAATTGGGCTATTTTAGAAAATACAAAAAGTTGTAAATAAGAAGGAGGAAAACCATTCATAGGCCTGTGGACCTAGTGAAAAATACTAATATTATTTTGATCTATATAAGTATTTTAAACACTTTCAACTTTTATGTTATTAAGAGTCTATCAAAGTATGCTATTATATCCTATAAGGTTCCTTATTTAGACTGGGTATGTATGCATAGGACAGAAAATATGACAGAAAATCTTGTTTAAATATTAAAAAGGATATATAACTTCTTCTAACAAAAATTCCAGAGGAGGATTAGCTCAGTGCTAATTAATCCAGGGTCTCCTATTACCAAGATTTTTCTACTGTGCCTTCTTTAGCCTTTTGGCTTATCCTCAGCATAGTTCAATTTCTGTGGCCTCAGGATGAAAAACACAACTTTAGTGGTCCTATGTATAGATATGAAAATGCTCAGTCATGAAATCTCCCTTATCAAGTTTTCAAGCAGATGAGATACATGTCACAGAAAAGTCCCTACTGACTTTTGCTCATAACTGCTTGTTCTGATGGCACAATAACTGCTTGTTCTGATGGCACTATATACCAATCTGAAACAATCTCACAATTACTTAGATCCATTTCCTTCATAAACAAGGGAATCTACTGAGTAAAGTAGCTATTAGAACAAAATCAGGGTTCAAGTAAGAAGGAAGGATTTGAAGGAAATGAAAAAATCTTATATAGACATACAACGGGGCTAATAAAAATGTGTATAATATTACCTTATTAACTTTAAAATTAGAAACAACAGCAACAACCTTATTAACAAACTATAAACATTAAAATGGAGATTATCTTGATATATAAATGTTTATAATCATACTAAAATCTATAAAGCAATTCTGTTTTTAAATTCAGATGCATCAAATCTATATTATTTTTGGAAAGTTCATTGTTACCAAGTACTTAAATACATCCATTGAAGGAAAGAAGGCATGTTCCATTGTTTTGTAGAGGGGAAGCCTTCAAAAACCAAGTCACACTTTTGATGGTTAGAATGATTCTCCTCTACTTGAAATAATCACAGTAACATGAGATTGTAGCCAGGATGGTGAGTCATTCTAATAAATCATGGCCGTTTAACTGAAATAAGCTGTACATCTTAAAAGGGTGTCGAAATAGCCAGAGATTTTCAAGGGACTGTTGATTCCTTTTTCTTCCTCTGAGATTATGTAGTCTTGTCACAGTCCATGCGATTTTGACATTTTATAGCACTGTAGAACAGCTTGGAACTGTTCCATAGTGTTTCTAAGGCTAGAAATCCCCGCAGAAGCTGACGGTCATGTCTGTCTCAGCAGAGAGAAGCTGGTAATTTCGAACCTCCAACCTTTGGATTTGCAGCCAAGCACGTACATAACCACTGAAACGTCAGGGTTCCTTATTTACATGGTAGCACGACACATGTTTGATAACACTGTCATTGTATACCAGATCACATATAAATAATTCAATAACCTGAAACATTAATGAGTAGGATGTTAATGTTGATCACAATGCTCTCTTAGGAAATAAATGAAAAAAAGAAAGCTATCCTTGCTTCTAACTTGAAATAGAAGAATATTATATTTCATGAGAAAGTGACAAGTGATTAATCCATCAAAATGTAACTTTGTGCCCGAAGGCTTTCTAAAGGCACATGATAAATTGAATTGAATTGAAGAGATCCTTAAACATGATGGTGCTTGACTATTTGATTTAGTTCCAGAAGACAGAAAGAGCCAATGGATGAATCATAAATTTGAGAGACTTGACTAATAGGTAAAATAATTATTTTGTGAAATTTTGTTACCATAGATCATGATAATGTGATGCTTTTTAGTGCACAGTTATATGCCATATTTCCACTCACATGTTGGTCTAGTGGTGTATAATTAGTCTCTTTTGGTACATGCTAAGAGTCATTTTTTAGCTCTTGCTCACCTTATTCTCCCATGTCAAGCGTGAAAAGAAGATGACCCTAATCCTCCCTCCCTCCACCCTGTGATAGGTCACTAAATAACACTAAAAGCTCCCTTATGAATACATGACAATTTGCAAAGGTCATTAAGATGATGTCCCGCCATTTATCACTGTCTGAATTTCCACAGCTATGATTCATTTTGTAAGGATATGTTTTGGGAAAGCTATTTCACAGTTATTTGCTTCAATTTTCTTATTTGTAAAATGAATATGTTAGCTCCTTCTCCAAGTTTTTACATGAATTTCTTAATAAAAATAAATGTAGACACTCTCCGAATGCTGCATGTTATTGTACACATACCACGAATTGCAATTTCTAAGATAAGCTGGATGCATATCCCAGAAAAAAGAATGTGGGGAAATCAGAAATCTCTTCCTCCTTAGGAAGGATGTTCCTCTGAGAACTAACTTAAGAACAGAGAGCAGGTACTATAATTGTTTCTTTCTTTCTCTTATAGCCAGGTTTATATCGAGTAATAACTCAATAGACACTGGGCTCTCTCCATGCTGGGATGGCATGTTTTTATACCTACTGGAGGTGGCAAAAGGATAATCTTTCAATGAATACTTCAATGTGAAGTACTGAAGTGACTACCCATCTGATCATGGGCTGTCTTGAGTGAGAGTCAACACTAAAGCTTTCATTGGGTTATGAATAAGAAATTTGAGCCCGAGAGAGTTCATTATGAGGGGGATGAGAGTTCGTTCATGTTCCAGGAAAAATGCCAATATTTTTTATTTTGTAGAAAAACTTCCACAAACGTTTTGGAAGTACCCTAGTACTTTGACCAACGTCTTTTGGTTGCTATGAAGGGGAGCTACAAGATTCAAACCTAGACTTCTAGACTTATTTTACCCAAGAGTCCAGAGTCTCCTTCGATTCTTCCAGTTTGCGATAGGATCAACATGTGTTCTCTATGTATGTCTCCCAGGGTCCCAAAGTACTTGGATTATAGGCAAGGATGAAGATAAGTACCATTTGCTGGGCTAGTACTGATACTGTATCATGTCTCTCTCCTCACAGCTGGCCAAAAGTTTTCTCTTACAAAAACATAAATAACCACAAAATTAAGATATTAATGATTTTTTAACCATCTACTAAAGGCTAACTAATAACTGTTTTCACCAGTGGACACACTGAGATATTTGTCTTCCTTCTATTCATTCTAACACTGTGTCATGATCCTGAGAAAAACTCAAGACAAGAGCAGTTGATTTATGCCAAATAATGTGTCTATAGGAATGCTCAGTAATTTTCATTGCAAGCTTAGAAAACTTTATTGCAAATAAAGCTGAAATTTAAAAACCCCACAAAAAGCAGAGGTGTGTGTGAAAAGAACGTTGGTTCCTCTTGGTAACTGGCAGATTAGTGCTATTCCCCCGTTACTCCTCCCCACCCCACCACCACCACTATCATCACCACTCTATGGGTCTCTCTGGAGAGAACTGGGGCAACTGCCTTATCACATATGAGTCCATTAAAGAACTATCACAGCATTTTAACCGACAAAAGCTCAAGTAATCCTATCTATACTCACTTTAGTAAGAGAGAGCCCTTTGTAGTTCAATCTTGCAAAATCGGGAGCCCAAGCCGGGGGGACAAATGAGGCAAAATAGTGGGGGTGGGGAACAAGAAGCACCTCTGCATGCATTTCATCTCCCAGTTTCCAAGCACCTTCTCAACTTCTTCATTGGCTGAGTACTACTGGGCTAACAATTTTATGGAATGTCGTTTAAGGTTTTTCTCCCTCCGACCCCCACCCCCTGCCTTACTCCCACTTTCTTAAGTGATCTGGTTTCCACATAACATTCCCCATGTGCCGGAGCTCTAGTGATTGTTCCAACAGTCATCCATTGGTGCTCTGGCGATTTAGTAACCAGCTGAATCTGCTTTGTTTGCTGAAGTTGGACCAGCCTGGTGACTTGCTTCTCACAGAGAGGAGAAGCTGTGTCTATCAGGGAAGAACACTACTCCCTCATAGGCGAGATTGCCAACTCCATTAATTCTCTACATGCCTTTTCCGTCAGCTCATTTCCATTGAGAAACCTGTTGTGACACCTTCGAATTTTGCCATTAGGATGGGCTATCAGAATGATTTCCAAGGGAGGGTCTGTTTTTATAGCTTCAAGTAGGGATCAACAGATTATAGTCTGTGAAACAAACCCTACTCATCACCCACCTGTTTTTGCAACATAAGTCTCATTGGAACATAGCCACACCCACTCGCTAACCTACTGTTTATGATTGGTTTTGTGCTGCAATGGGAATGAAAAAATCCCTATTTCATAGGATTGCTGGAAGTTTTACTGTGATGACTTTTATGGGAAGAGTTCAGCATGGTCCAGATGCATGTTTTGTGTAGGTATTAACAATATCTTTCTTTCTAGTGCTAAGTAGTATTCTATTCTAGAAATATATAGTCTGTTTATACATTCTTTACTTGATGGGCATCTGTACTCTTTCAGATACAGTCATTAATGAACAAAGAGGCTATGAAAGTTTTTAAGTCATATATGATTTTATTTTTTCTTGAAAAGATATCTAGAATTTGAATTTTGTGGTTATAGAGTAAATTAATGTTCAACATTTTAATATGTAGTGCATTTGTTTTCAAAAGTATTGCTTTTATCTTATGCTTTCACAATTAGTACAGAATTCCAGTAGATTCAACATTTCATGCAGTCAGTGCTTCATACTTTAACAATTTTAGGAAAAAGGACATCTTGAGAAGACAAAGTAGAAAGTCAAAATGAAATGTACAGAAACCTAGATTAAGATAGCATAAAAGGAAGAATGCACTCAGTGATTTCCAGTTGAAAGAATAAATTCAATACTTAAGTTGATATATTGAAGGAATCCATGTGCAAAATATTGCATGCTGTTTATAAAGTTCTAAATACCAGAATGTACATAGTTAAATATATTTGTATATGATGAGGAGGAAATAGATTTATGAGCACATATTTATAGGCTCCATATTAAGGCAGCAGA
>PVJH01020175.1:0-41203 GCA_004026705.1 Nesogale talazaci | reverse complement strand
TCTCATATGCACTTGTAAATTCAACAGCAAATAAAGAAGAATGAAGAATAGATGCATTTGAATTATGGTGCTGGTGAAGAATATTGAAATTACTGTAGACTGCCAAAAGACCATGCAACTCTGTCTTGAAAGAAGTACAACCAAAATGCTCCCTTGGCAGATGGCGAGACTTCATCTTTTGAAAATATACTATCAGGAGGTACCAATCCCTGGAGAAGGACGTCGTTCTTGGTAGAGAAGAGGGGGAGTGAAAAAGAGCAAGGACCACAGAAGATGGATTGACAACAGTGGCTGCATTAATAGGCTCAAACATAAGGGAGGCGCAGGACTGGGCGCTGTTCTGTTCTGTTGAGCATAGGTTGGCTATAAGTCAAACTCCCAGCTGAGGTAGAGAGTCTTGCTCAGATATTTGCCAGTTTAATGTTAACATGGGGTGTTCAAGAATATAAACCATATTATTAATGAGAACTGCTGTATTTTGGATTTTTAGGATTGTTAATGGCAATGCAGAAAGTCTCTCTCAAAAACTCCCCCAGTCATGGAGTCAATTCCAGCTCATTGTAACTTTATAAGACAGATTAGAATACCACCCCCCGCCCCGAGTTTCTGAGACCACAAATCTTTACAGGAGTGGAAACCCTCAACCCTCTACCACAGAATAGTGGGTGGGTTCAAACCACTGACCTTGAGTTTGCAGCCGGATATAGAGCCCACTTGACAATTAACCTAGCGGTTGGTGACTTGAACTCCACCACAGAAGTAAACGCCTGGCAATCTTTTTTCCAGGGAGATTACAGCTGAGAAAACCCTATAAACCAGATCCACTCTCTACACACTGGGTCAAAGGAGTCAAAATCAACTGGGAGGCAATCAATAATAGTACTGCAACATGTTTAGCAAAAGATTACTCCTTTCAGTGGCTCTCTATTACTGTAAAGAATTACGGTCTCAGGAACCCACAGCGGCAGTTCTACTCTGTCCTATAGGCAGTGAGTTTGGTTTCGAGCTTTGTTGTTTAGATTCATTTACTGGCATAATTTAGACAAAAAGATTTGACTGGGACTTGCTTCAAAAATGAACTGAGGAGGCTGAGCCCCGGTGGTGTAGTGGTTGTGCACGGGACTGCGGCCCACTGGGATAGAGGTTCAATTCAAGCTCCATGGAGCAAAGCCTGGGCCTTCTACTCCCACCACCAGAGGGCAGTGATGCCAAAAACAACAAAAGAAAAAAAGACCCAAAAAATGAACTGAGGAAAGATGAGTGGGGGAGAACAAGATGAAAGAAAGTATTTCATGAATTGCTAAGATTTGAAATGGGGTGAGAAGTGCATGCATTTTTACATATGTATATGGTTTATGTTCTTCACAATAAAACATGGAAGGGAGGAAGAGTTGCAGTTTGGTTCCAGTCTGGATTTGATCTCAGGCTGTGGGAAAGCTTTGGAGACTCACTCCTTTTCCTCATATATAAAATGGCCGTGTGGGTCAAAGAATCACAGAGCAAGCTCTGTGGTAGTGTCCACAGCTTTAGACAGTGTTAAGTCATGTAGGTCCTGTGCTCCTTATTCCCATGTGCCCCTGACTCCTGCTCTCTACCCTGCTCCCATCCCACGCCCATCTCCGGTCACATTTCTGAACGCTTTGGCAGCGTTCCTGGGAAGAAAAACATAACAGATGTTGAAATGACCAAGGATTAAGTCACTAAGTGATGGTACAGCAGACAAAATCACATAGGTATTGATAGTCAAAGGTCTTTTACCCAACTGCACCCTCTAGCATTCAAGGAACTTTCACTCCTGGACATAGGGGGCAGGAAAAGAAGTAAGCTTACAGTCTTTCTTTTTTCTTTTTTTTTTTTCTTCTTCCATTCTCTTAGATATATATTTTTAATCATTTTATTGGGGGCTCCTACATCACTTATCACAGTCCATACATACATATACTGTGCCAAGCATCTTCCCAACTGTCTTTCTAATAAGTTTGCAGGCATCTGAGTCTCCATGTTCCCCAGAAAAGAAATGAGATTTCATTGGTTGAGACTCTTTTGATAAAATTATATATGTGAAAAAGCAGGCAGCAGGTTGAAATTAACACATTTTTTTGCTCTGCAAATTCCTAATACACACCAAATAACCAACTTACAGAGAGTACATAAGGATCAGAGGTAGAAAGGATGGTGGGAGTGGATACATTCTTTCAAGGGGAGAAAAGTTCAGAGACGTGCATTTCAGATCATACAACTAGTTTAAGAAAAGAACCCAAACTCATGATCAAGGAGCTGGTTTTGACGCCTAGTGAACCCATAGGACAGCACTGACCTGGTCTCTCTGTGTTTTTGAGGGTACACATTTTTAAGGGAGCAGAAAGTCTCATCTTTCTCCCACTGAGTGACTGGTGGGTTTGAACTGTCAATCTGTTGGGTTGCCCCCAACTGATTGCCACCAGGGCTCCTTTTTCTTAAGCTGGAAATGTATACAGAACCACTCATATCTTTTCAAAATGTGTGACATGAGGCAAACCCTATCTTTAAGTTGAGTCATGTGAAACCGTGTCAAAAAGAAAGAACGGCAATTTCTTATAGTGCAAATGACCCTTTTTGAAACCATAGGAAAAGCTTCTTCAATAATATTAGTCAACCTTGATGAGAAAGAGTAGCACAGATGCCCACAAGACAAGGATTGACAGTGGACCTCTAATCAGAGATGATAGCAAATGTTCTACAAAAGTTCAATTAACCTTATGAGAATGAGCTCAGGTATGAACAGAAGCAATCGGGAGCCCAAATATTCCCATAAAAGAGAAAGCAAAAATAAGGAAGAACAAGAAAAGTCATAAAGTCGGCCTATCAACATATCAAAACTTTGACCATAAGATCCAAAAAAAAAAAAAAAGCATAAACACAAAAGAATTTAGAATAAAAACTAAAGCTCTTTGAAATAATCTGGTTCCATTAAAATAAACCCCACTACCTATAGCCACAGCTGATTCACTTCTTACCCTGCCCAGTACCCCCATCTGCCAGTAACTCTAACAAGTGGACATTGAGTCACTAATCCACTTCGCCATATGGGGATTAATGATCAGACAAGCAGTGGCGATGGAAAGGGGGAGCTGGTGATGCAGGGCAGATTGACAGCTTACAGAACCCATGCGAAGGCAACACTGCTATGCCACACACTGCGGAGTTCTCTGGCAAATTACTCTGGGGGAATTCATAAGAGACAGTGAATCATCAACAACTCCTCGGGAGTTGATTCAATTTGATCCATGGTTCCATTCTATTTTTTGGGCGACCATCAGAATTACAATTCCTGCACCTTATTCTAATGGTTAACCCTCTGAGAGTAAGACCTGTTTTTGGAAGAACCCCTTTAAGTGCCTATCAGCTGAGAGACATTTCTGAATTTTTGCAGAACTACAGGTTTTCCTCAAGAACCTTCGGAACCTATTCCAACTTCAGGGGCATTGTAGAGAACTCTCTCTGTAACCATACATGTTCTCTTTCTGGAGTGTGAAAGAAAAGGTCCATAAGCCAGCATTCTTCCTTTTTCAACTCAAAGTAGGGCAGACTCTGTTGTTCTATTCAGTCACAGCAGCTCTGCCCTGATCTACCCCTAAATCCACTTTTCAACAGGCTATTGCTGGAGGCAGCATGGTATAATATTAAGAGTTCTAGAGTCTGATTCCCAGAATTCAACATCAAATTCCATGACTCTATATGTGAACTTACATCCCCACTGCTGGGAAGTTATTTCTAGCACACAGCAACTCTGTATAGGAGTTCTGTGCCTATAAATATTAACAGGACTACCTCATCTCCCTTGTGGTTATCAGCTAGAGGGCTTGAACCACCAACCTAGTGGTGAGCAATCTCATCCTAACCCACCAGGGACAATTTTCACTGTGCCTTAGCTTCCTCATCTTAACATGTGTATAGTAATAAAACCTTGTTCCTGGAAAGTTGTAAGAAATGAATGAGGGACTGAGTCCCGGCGGCATAATAGTGGTGGGCTGGCACTGGGCTGGCAGTTCAAATCCAGCAGCAGCTCTCCAGGAGCAAGGCTGGGCATCACCTAGTCCCAGCAGAGGGCAGTGATGCCCCCCAAAAAAGAAAAAAGAAATGAATGAGATCCTAGAAAACTATACTGACATAGTAGCTAATTGTTATTATTACTACGATTGCTATTACTACTACCTATTACCATGCCAGGAGTCTTTGGTTATTTCACTCCTAAGTTGGAAATCTTTAAATGATATCCCAAATCTTATATTGTAAGACAAATGTAAATAGACATTAAAAAGGCACTAAGGAGGAAAGAAAGATCTTTTTAAAGGGCAGGGGATGACACATGAGTGTACTGAACCATGAGATTTCAGAGTGACTCTACACTTAAGTCATATGCTCCTCAGAAGTCAGGAAAATGCTAGTGTCTGGGATTTAAAGCCTTGGTCTGAAAAAACAAGCAGTCATCTAAGTGAGGTGTGTCAACTAAGTTCACAAGTTAGAAGCACACCAGGCTGTGTGATCCAAGAAAGAAGAGATTGCTATCTGAGTTTAAATTATGAACAGTTTTCAAAAGGCTGTGGATGGCAGGAAAGGTCCAAATCTATTTGCAGCGTTCCCACTCAGAGTAAGCTGCTGATCAATCCCCTCTGAACATAGTCCAGGGATATGAATAGTCTTGCAATCAGAGAACATTGGGAAATCGATCATGGCAGATGTAGTTAGGTCAAAATGTAATACTTTATCATTTGATCTCCTTTTTGACCCATTTTCAGTATTTCCTTTCTTTTCAGTTAAGGTTTTTCTCTGTTTTGTCTCATCATTGTTGTTGGATATTTTGTTGTCGTTGCCGTTCGTTTTCTGGTTGTGTTTTGTATGCTTTTCTGTCTATGAAATCTACAGATAGTAGATAGTAAATCTATAGCGACAGTAACTTGATTAATAATTACCTAGGAGCCTGGCATGGAACGTTTGGGATAAGTGGGAAGCTAACAGAGAGTATGAGAAAAAACTGTTCTGAAATTGATTGTGATGATGACTGCACAACTCTTCTTAATAAGAGGGAACGATTAAATTGTATGCTATGCAAAGTACATGCCAATAAATCCATTTACAAATAATAACAATAATAATCTATATGGCTCTTCCATTTGGAAACCCCAGGGAGAGAGCCCGGTAGTCAGCCAACCAGCCTAAGTTAGAATCACTGTACATTTCCCAAATTAAGCATTTTGCCTAATGAGCCTGATTGCCCTGAAAAATAAATACGTAGCTTCCCTTTTGCTGTGAAGGTTGGCTCTGCAGATGCCGACATTACCGTCTCATGAAGAAAATGCTAGTTTCTGTGACTGTCGTGGCAGAGTTTTTATCCATGATTGGCCATATTGAGTCACATCTGCATTGCCTGTGACACATTTTTCCTTTGAGTGTCTCACTGCCTGTGAGCAGGCAGCCTGACTCTGATTGGAAATCTATTCTATGGGAATGAGGCTTAAGCGTATCAGTAGAAACCACAAAATAAAAAATACAACTATGAGGAACTATTTTGCACACAGACACCAAGTCCTAAACATGTACCTGTTAAGTCGGTTTAAATCGGAAAATGCAGCTTAACAGAGAGCGTGAAGGAAGGACTGGTCAAGCTTCCAAACGGAGTCTGCCTCCAACTTTGAAATGCTCACATTTTCTTATCTGGCACGAAAACATACGATCACAACACTCTGCATACTGAACAAGGAAATTTATTAGGCTCCGCGTTTCCGTTTTATAGGACATGAACGTGGGTTTACATGCATTGCCTCTTTTCGTGGATCTCACATGCAGGTAGAGTCTTCGTCAGCTTGGCCTCTGCGTCTATGTGCCACAGTTTACAGTTAGCTCAATGTGAGTAAATGACGAACACAGAATGATGCATAAGCCAGCGCAACAAATCCTACCTGATACCTTCCGTTCCCCCCAAACTGTTTTATAACCCTCTCTTGTAAAAAATACATTTCAAAACAAGGCATTTCATTCACCTCATTGAGAAAAATAAAGACGAGTCTATCATTTAGAGTAATGGATATCCAACTATGGCTGAAAGGTACACCCTGAGAATTAAATGATCTTAACGAACCCACTGAGGTTGATAAAGCTGTATTAACCTAATGTCGGGAAGGGACAAAAGATACAGGCACACATGTCCCTGCTCATTTGACTGCGCGATTCTCTAAGGATGCAGTGCTACATACGTCTTCATTATTGTCGATGCTGGAGGCATCTGTAGACTCCGGGTCATTCACTACAATTCCGATAGAAGACAGACTCGTAATGAAGGCGTGCATCCGCTGTGCATAAAGATCCCTAATGTTCAAGTAAGGAAGCTCAGGACATTTCTCCGGGGGGTCCTCGCTGCTTTGGTCCACATCCATGTCCTTCTGTTTCTGGTAGTACTTGGAAAACTTGTTGAAGATGATGGTGATAGGAAGGGCGACCACCAAGATGCCACAGATGATGCACGTGCTGGCGATCAGCTTGCCAGCCAGGGTGACCGGGTGGGTGTCCCCGTAGCCCACGGTTGTCATGCTGATGGTGGCCCACCACCAGCAGATGGGAATGCTGGTGAGCCCCGAGGTGGACTCATCTTTCTCCACGGAGTAGATGAGGACAGAGAAGATGGAAATGCCCACAGACAGGAAGAGGAGGAGCAGCCCGACTTCATGGTAGCTGTGCCTCAGAGTGGCCCCCAGAGACCGGAGCCCCACGGAGTGTCGGGCAAGCTTTAGAATCCGGAAAATCCTCATCAGCCTCAGGATCTGCACCACCTTGCCCATGTTCTCAATGCCCTCGTTCTCGTCCTCCTTGGTGTCGACAGCCAACGTGGCGTAGAAGGGGATAATGGAGACAAAGTCAATTATGTTCAGAGGGTTTTTCCAGAACTTCTTACGACAGGGAGCAGCCACCAGGCGGATGGCCAGCTCACCCGTAAACCAAGTGATGCAGGCAATCTCCACACCTTCCAGCACGGGGTCATCCACCTCGCCGTCCTCATTCTGGAACTCAGACATGCTGTGGACACACATGGCCACGATGGAAGCCAGCACCACGCTCAGGGACGAGATGGCGATCAGCTTGGCAGACAGGCAAGAGGCGGGGTTCTCCATTCTAATCCAGATGTTCTTCCGGAGCTGTCCAAACCGCAGCTTGTCAAACTTCTCCAGCTCTTTCTCAAAGAGAGACGACTCTTCGAAGGAGGTGTCCGTGCTCACATCGTTGCTTTTCTGATCCCAGTCCTTCTCGTGGTGCTCCTCCTTCCGCTCCTGATAGCGGTGGCTGCAGCAGGGGTCAATGAACAGCTCGTTGATGCCCCAGTACTCGATCTCCTGGCAGAAGGAGAACACACACAGCTCCTCCATGACATGCAGCTTCCCCGTGTAGTAGAAATTCAACACGTAGCGGAACAAAGAGGGATTCCTATCAAAATAGTATTCTTTATCAGCCACGCTGTAGTCATCACACAGCTCTAGGATAGCCTCTTCGGAATGGCAGGCAAGCAGCTTCCCGAGTCTGGTGTGAGGAAACCGCAGAAGGGTGCTCTGATCCACCGACTGCTTAAAGCCCCCCACATTCAAGTTGACAAGTTCCTCATCTTGTCCAGGGCGATGGAAAAGCTCACCATACACCATCGTGGAGACAAGCGGTGCGGGAGCGACTTGGAAGGGAAACGAAGACGATCACTCTGCACCTGGGAAGAACACAAGAGGGCATTAGCACTCTGTCTCTCCACGCCCTGTCCACTTAGTTTCCATCTGCCCTCTCCAGGGTGATGGCCTCAAGGAAAAGCAAAACAGGAAGGAGAATAAATGAGGAGCACATTATTATAGATTTTGATTAGCAGAAAATCAACACAGATCATTTTCTGACCGTTTTGAGTTTATAAATTCATTTGCTAGGAACATAGAAATATTACCATATTACCTTTTTTATATTCCTACACAAAAGTTATTAAATTCTGACAGACATCTCCATCATTAAAAAAACAACAACAACAACAAAGCAGGGGGCATTTTTTGGATCACTTACGCTCCTTAAGCAGCTCCCGAGTCTCAACCATGAAGTCCTCTGTGTTTGACAACATTCAGCTCCAATGCCATAAACTAGTTGCTACCAGGCTCGTTGCTCCTTCCTTCCCTTTCTTGGGGCCATGCACCCTCAGAAGCAGGTTGCCACAAGCCCTCCCTTCTGCTCTCTGCCTCCCAACCAGCATATCATTGGAGGCTCACCTCCGAGCTCACAAAGAATGAGGCTTCTCCTTATGCGTCAATGTCTCATGTCTTTAAGAGAAAACTCTATTCTCTGCTTGGATGTCCACAGTCAGAGGATATAATTATCTCCCTGTCCGTAAGTGTCATCTAGCTTAAAGATATAGTTACACTCTGAGGGATGGTGTTTCAGGTGCCTCCATGTAGAAAGACACGAACATCGGGGAACTTCTTAAGTTAATTGCAGGATCAGTTTCTTAATACAAATACACTTCTCTCCCCTCTCACAGCCCGACCCCACAGCTTAAATCTATGATTACCTCTTCATAGATGCCCAAGTCTATACTGGTCTAGCACATGGGCTGTTTGCATTCTTGCACTAACTAGGATATACCAACCTCCCTTCTCAGTGAGACAAAAATAGATGTTGACCAGCACTTGAGACAGTGAACACCCTCTACTCTGATGTCCCAGACAAATAAGGGCCTAGGATCTGCCTTGTACACCTCCTCTCGTGTCATCCTTCCAGCACCTTGAGGCAGTGAAGGGCACACTGACAGATGCAGAGAATGAGGAGGGGTTCAAAAACTTCATGGGAAAAATGTTTCAAAATACAAGGGAACTTACCATGAATTTTTTAAGAACCCTGATAACTTGTACAAAGAGAGATTCCTATCCTAACAGGTAAGTAATATAGCCAGGATATAAAGTCCAGTTTAACTGACTCAAATATCTGTGGTTTACAACCCATTCACTGCCTCTTTGTTTTCCTTCTAATTGTAATTTAGAAATTAATGTGGAAAGTGCTAATATAGGAATGAATCAGGCATCTTTGGGAATTTTTGAGACAAGAGCAATGGCCTTGTCTAGAGAAGCTTCACAGCAGAGGTTGCCTTCAGTTAAATCTTGAAGGTTCAAGTAAAGTTGACCAAACAGTGGGGAAAGAGCCAAACAGAAGGCAATGACGAGAAGCTAGATAGTGAAGAACTTTATGCAGCATGTTATAAAATTTCTCCTAAAGGGAAGTCTACATAAGGATCTTAAGCAACAAGTATATATGATAGCATTGGTGACTGTCATTAAGAGGAGCCCAGTCTCACACTAAATCCTAGTTCCATTTTAAGTATAATCAGGTCTTATATCATGGCCCTGCTCAATACTCACCTTCATGAAATGATCACTGAAGATACGGGTAGTACAGCAAAGTGTGGTGAAGAAAGCAGATGGTGCCCAGCTATCAATTGGAATAGTGTCTGGGGTCTTAAAGGCATGTATTCAAACCAGCGGCCATCCAAACAAGGAGTCAACTAAGTTCACAAGGAAGAAGCACACTAGCTTGTGTGATCCAGAGGGGACATTTATAAAATATTAGTAGGATGAAGAGAAAAGCATCAGAGCTAAAATCATGAACACCCATTTTGTTGAGGATGGGGATGGTGGGAGACCAAAACCTATCAGCAGATTATCTAGTCAGACTGAACCACTGGCAGAGCCCCTCTAGCCACAGACAAGAGTATTGATCAATCTTACAATCAGACAGAGACCATTGCATTCTTGATTATGGTGGACTCAAGTTGACATTTGGCCAGTTGACTTCCCACCCTACATACATGACCTGAGTCTACTCTAGGTGCAAGTATCTCTTGCCAGTTCCATGACAGAAATTTCTTCCCTGACTTTTTTCATGTCAATGGAGATCTTTATCTTCTTACACAGTATTTGGTCTTTGTACGATTATGATTTTATCCTCAGCACCTTAGTCCGATTTTGTTTTTTATTGTTTCTCAACTGTAAATCACAGGAGCGGATGCTTAATATAATAACTGATACAAGAGGATATAGGGAATGCAGTAAAGTGAAGTGGGTGGTAGGGAGAGTTAAAGGATTTTGGGAGGAAATAGTGAAGGCAGGAGAGAGAGCAGAGGGAACATCAGAATCGATTGTGATTACATAGCTCATGTTAAAGATGATATAATCACGGTGGGGGGTGGAGAGGTGGATTGCTTTAACAATATGTGGTGCTGATTGCACAATTCTCCTTCATATGACTGAATGATTGAACTACTGAATTGTATGAAATGTTAATTGTGTCAGTGAAACTGCTGGGGGGGGCACTCTAAAGATGTTAGGTGTTTAGGGAATGGCAAAGGATTTCTCAATACCATTCACCTAGGGCAGCCTGGAGTTTTTAAAAAAGAGCAAGCCAATGACAACAGGGTAGACTAGAGATCAGACTAGAGTAGGGGATAATTTGAACTATACATCAGTGACAGATACAAAAAAAGAGGACAAGCTCAAGAGAAATGTATCAAGTAGAGTTGATGATCCTTGATGATTGGCTAAGAAGGGGGGTGGGGAAGCAGAAAGTCTAAGGGGAAATAAGACTCTAAGTGGAAATATGATGACAACGTAAAAGGAGCTTTCTTGGCCCTTATGCTAATGCAATGTCAAAACTGCCCTAGAGAAAGGAGCTTCCTCCTCTGCAGAGGAGGTAGCCAACACATATAGCTCTCTGCGCATCCACCCTCGAGGAGAGCCTGGAATGGCTGAGCATTGACTCCTGCGACTCCAACATTGAATGCGTCCCCATGAAACTAGGAGTCATAGCACAGCCTGACTCACCAACTAACCGATTTGCAGAGTTCTTCAAAAGACTTGGGTTTTTGACCCCCTCTCTTTTCTATTGTTTTAGCTAGAGATCTCTGAAGAGCTCTAGACTTGGTCCAAATATTTATGGAATTTCAAATCTGTGAAAGTCAGCTCATGCTGATAGCAAGTATTACAGTAAAATGTCCCCATTTGCTCACTTTGGTTAACATTCAGACTTGAATGTGTTAGGTAGAAGAATGGGGGGGGGGGTTGCGCCTCTCCATGCCTGAAGGCTCCCTACAATAGGTTGGGCAGAAATCAGGCAAGCATTTAATCAGGCATGACTTTAATTAGGCATGCTCCAATTCAGGCCCCTCTGTGCCAGGTGGGCTTGATTCAGCCAAGGGGGTCAACGTATACCTTTGAACATGCCTCCTCTGCTAAAGGGTTCAAATACCTGCCCTCACCCCCCACCCCATCCCAACACATCCCCCTTCAGTCCTTCTTTGACCTTGTACCCTCTCCCCTGGGACCCTGCTCTGAAGGCCGCTTGGTCACAATGTGTACCCAAGCGGTTCCATGACGTTGCCCGTGTGCAGTGGTGAGCCCCAGCACAGCTTAGTGTAGTTTGGCATGCTTCCTTGCAATAGTGTGTGTACCCTTTTGAGGATGTAAAATGAGAAACTTTTTGCATCCTTTACGAAAAACCACTTGGATCATGAACCAAACTTCGGGGTGAATTCTTGCTTGTGTGAGACCACGAACCAAGGTATTTCCCATCCAAGAAGTCTAACAAATGGAAGCTGTCTTTTGTGGCTTCTTATCATATCCTCAATTATCCTGGGGCCCAGAATGACAATATGACAACATTTGCTTTGATGAGACCATCTGCCTGTCTAGAGGGGTGTGGAAGCCATTTCCCAATCTCTCAGCAGAAAGAGCACTGTCCTCATCCCTAGCATCAACCTTCCTGTTCAGTTGTCCTGGCTTTTACTTTGCTCCACACCCATGCAGAAAAGCCCATTACAAGGTCCTTTGGAAGTCCTATCATAAAAGCAGCATGCATTAAAAAACCCACTTTATTTTGTTTCCTTGGGCTCTCAGTATAAAGAAAATGGAAAAGAATCTCTAGATTGGGTCAAATGCTTCCTTTTCAGATGCCATGCTGAGATTTACAGCCATCACAAAAGGTTGGTTTCCAGGAACGTCTAGTCCAGGGCTGCTAATGGGCTCCACTTTTACAAAGTCCCTCAGCAAGTCTTACACATACCCTATTAGGGGGTCCTCCCTACCACCCTATCAGTGGGTATTACATAGATTCTGCGAAGAAGGAAGAAGGATCAGAAGAAATGAGTGAGCATCACACAGTGACCATGGGTTGCAGGTAACGGGCCCAGCTCAGCATTGCTGATGCCAAATTACTGCTCTCTGCTCTGCCGCACGCTGGCTCAAATACGGAAGATGTGTGAAATCAAGAAAAGACAATCCTGAACACCAGTCATGCCAATACTCTAATGTTCAGGCCAGCGTTTATTTAGCATGTCCTCTTGTTCACAGAGCATTTCCTGAAGAACACAAGCACTGAAATGTGTGTTGAGTCTTTCTATCAATAAGGAGTGAGAAAACACTGGGATGGAGGTTCAATTCCAGCTCACAGGAGCAAAGGCTGGGCCTCCTTCTCCCACCACCAGAGGCAGTGATGCCTTAAAAAAAAAAAAAGGAGTGAGAAAAATCCCCTAGTTCTGATTCAAATTTGTTTAAGTTAAAACTTTTTTAAGTTTGATTACACAACAAAAATGCATAAGGAAAAAAATATGAAAATCCAGCATCAAAAGAATATGAGGAAAGATGCATGTAAATATTACCATAAAAAGGTATTATATAATATTCAAAGAACATTAAAAATGGATAATAAAGAGCAATACCAATATAGAAAAATTGACAAGAGCTATGAGTAAAGAGTTCACAGAAAAAAATTGCAGATGGCTCTTAAAACAGGTTTTAGGCTGAGCCCCGGTGGCATAGTGGTTGTGTGCGGGACTGTGGCCACTGGGATGGAGGTTCGATTCCGGCTCCCAGGAGCAAAGGCTGAGCCTCCTACTCCCACCACCAGGGCAGTGATGCCTTAAAAAAAAAAAAAACAGGTTTTAAAAAGTTCTACTTTTTCATCTTAAGAACAATGAGCACTGAAATTATACTAAAATAACATTCCTTACCTTTTAATTGGGGTAAAAAAACAAACAGTAATTGTACTGCATATTCTATTGATAAGACTTTGAAGAAACAGGCACTTGAATATATTGCAATTAGGAATGCAAAATGAAGTTCAAAACCACTATCTGCTTCATAAAGAAAATTCAGGTTTTCTACTGCCATAAAACTGACTCAGCTCTTTGATGCCTGATATCTGGGTCTTTCCACATCTCATGGTCGCACAGGCTGGCGTGCATCTTCTAAGGTGGTCTTTGTTATACCTGGGCCATATAACCATTTGTTCACCCTCAAACATTTAAGTCCTCGGATGTCATATCTTTTAATAGCCAGACCCAGATATCAGGCATCAAAGAACAAAAATCATATTACTATGTGCCCACCCTCCCAACAAGATCATGGAAGACAGAAGGGAGCAGACGCAGAGAGAAGTCTGATGGCACTCAACTACCAAATGATAAAGCACCTGGGATCGCGAAGGCTTGAGGGTGAATGGATGGACATCTAGTCCAGAAGCAGCAAAGCCCACATGGAAGAAAAACACTAGCATGTGTGATCACAGGGGTGCTGAAGGGAGCAGATATCAAACATCAAAGGACAAGAACCACATCACTACGAATGGAGGGAGAGTGGAGTGGGGACCCAAGGCCCACCTGTGGGTAATTGGACACTCTCACACAGGGGAGTCGGGGAGAGGAGAAAGGCTAGTGAGGCGCAGTGAGGTGGCAATGAAGCATACAACTTCCCTCTAGTTCCTGAAGGTTCCCTCCCTCCAACTATCATGGTCTTAGTTCTAAATTACTGTGGAGATGAGAAATGAAAATGCGGGGAACCCAGGATGGATGAACCCCGTGGGACCAGTAGTAGGAGTGGAGCTAGTGGATGGGTGGAGGAAAAGTGGGGTAGAGACGGGGAGCTAACTTCAGGGATCTACACATAGCCCCCTACCGGGAGGAAAGACACTGGGGGAGAGGGTGAGGGGAGACAGCAAGCAATGTAAGTTATGACAAAACAATAATTCTTAGAGTATTGAGAGATGGTGAGGGAGTGGGGAGCAAGGATGGAGGGGAAGAGACGGGAGGCTGATGTCAGAGGCTCGGATGGAAAGGTGGAGGTTCAGAGAACAATGACAGCTGCAGGCATGAGAAGAAGCGTGGCACAATATATGTATTTATATATTATGAGAAACGATGTATGAGCACCCAATAAAATTATTTTTTTTAACTGATTCAGCACGCCCAGAGACAGTTCCACTGAACCCTCGAGCATCACAGTGAGTGGGAATCAATTCAGTGGTAATAAGTTTGAAGTTTAGAGGTTGGGAGGATGGCCATCAAATCAAAAAGCAATCACAAGGACCAGAGTCCTCTTCCCCCTCCTCCTGCTAAGAGACCAGAGCCCCTGAAAGGGTCTAGCTGTGACATCCGCCTCCATCATGCCCACCAAGAAACAAACTTGGGCTCTAACAGCAGAAAGCTGGAGCAAAAGGAGAAGGGAAAGATCATAACAGCAAAACTTTGGGTGTGAAAAATAAGAAAGGAGCAAAGCAATCAAAGTGTATCAAGGCTGTCACTTACCAAGATCACTTTGTGAACAAAATCCATGATGGCTAGAACAAAATCAAACTGAAAAGGAATTGAAAAAGAGGATAACAAGAAGAATAAAAGGCAGGTGCTAAAGGAACTGTTCAAACCTGTAGTTACTGATTAAAAAATAGGGGGAAAATTAAAAAATTAAAAAATTAAAATTAAAAAATAGGCCAAAGCCATGATCTGTGCATTTTCAAACAAGTACAAGTGAAGAGAGGCAAATGTAAGTTTCCTCAAGACTTGACTTTGGAGAGAAAATGTGAAAAATATTTTTCTCTTGATGTAAGGAATGAAGAATTGAAAAAAGATGGATGATTGCAATGAGAAAATACTGGAAGATGAAGTACACAAGTAGCATGGTGAGACTAACAAGAAAAAGACAAAAACTCAAGCAGTGTGCAAGCATGCCCATGAGGCTATTTTGAAAACCGTGATGGCTGGTTTGGGTGCCTTGGAGGGGATGATATGTGCCTGGATCATCACACACTTCCTCCTGGATTTGGACTGAGTAAGATACAAAGAAAGAAGAGAATTTTCATTAGAAGATCTCATTGGAAAAGTGCATTCTGCCTTAGAACCAAATGTGACCAATATCTCTTTAAAATCCTTTCTTGAATGGACAGAAAGCTGATGAGAAGAAAGGGTTCACAAACATTAGCAAAATATAAAAATAAAAAAGATTTCAAAGCAGAGAAATGGGTAGTGGTCATAAGATGTTGGAAATTCACCTTGAACTGGTTTGATTGATGATGATGAAAAGGAAACTGATGATACTCATTAAAACCAATGATGAAGTAAATGATTCTGTGAACATGTATTCCTTGGGTGTAATCTTGGACTTTCCAAGAGGAGTTGTGGATGAGACTAATGGTACTCTAGCCAGTCTTGAAAGATTCAACACGTGTACTTAGGGAAAAGATGAAAATAAGTGAGGAAAGAAGTGATTTCAGAGGGGAGGTGCAGGAAAATGAGGCCACTGATAATGTTCCTGTTGAGGAAAATCATCCCATGGTGGAAGATTCCAATGCACTAGACCAGCGGTCTGCAAACTCTTGAGACCGAAGAGCCAGTCCAAACAACTTTAAAATCACTCAGAAACCTTAAATATGCTTTTTTTCAAACAAGTGCAATAACTGTAATCTGAAACAATAACCTTTAAACGTTTTCAATGTTACTTCAGAGCCGCACGTTCACACTGAAAGAGTCGCACATGGCTCAAGTCAGTTTGCCAACCACTGCACTAGATGGAAAGTAAATGCACTTAATTTAGAAGGATGAAAAACAAACCAATGAACAATAAAGTCAGTTAAACAAGCATGGAAATTGGCTATATATATATACACAAACACATATATAATATATACATATATTATATATACACATATATAATTTTTTTCCTGGATATAATTCTTCCAAAAGGCATGTTTGCTGATCATGCTGATTCTAGCCCTCTCCAAAAGAGGAATGTTCTCACTACATTGTCTCTCCTGACTTCAAGAACACAGAGTAAATTCAGGGTCATTCATGATTCATTGAAATATAATGCTCATTTCAGGAAATGACCAATTGATGCAGCTGTCCACATCAGTCAGAAGCATAGCAGCTCTTCTAAATTTTGATTTTCATTGGGCGTGTTGTATTCACAGGGACCCCAAAATTTTAGATATAAAGTATCTTCCATGTCATATAGAGTTTAGTGATCAATGGCAATTACCATATAGACTCGTGTATAAGCAGAGTTTTTCAGCATATTTTTAAGGCCATTTTGGTTTTTACATTAGGTGCTTTGGCTGATATTCAAGTTGAATCATACACGATATAATAAAATAAATGAGGAAAGGCACTTGGCCAGAGTAGCAGTTGTTTGGTGCCATCAAGTCAGTATCAACCCAATGCACAGCAGAAGATAGAAACGTTGCCTGGTCCTTTGGTCCTCCTCGCAATTGCTCCCATGCCAGCCCACTATTTGAGCCACTGTGTCAATCAGGTCTCTGAAGGCCTTCTCTTTTTTTGCTGCTTCTCTATTAAAAGTAGAAAGTATTTTTATTCTCTTTCTTAAGGGGCATTTAGGCAGACTGTCGTCATTCTCCTGACTCACATGGACTCTGATCACACTAGAAGAGAAAATTGGATACTATTTGGCCACCTTGTGACTGTTGATGTTCATCAGTTTTGGGAACGAGAAAAAAGTCAAAATTCACTCTTCTAAAAGAAAGCCTATATGGATGCACTTCTCGCCAAGCAGCACTGCTGTCAAGCCTTTTACAAGTCATTAACCTCATAGTCCCCTCTTCTCATTCCTCTCTTTGCTCCATGCTATCAAACTCACTTAAAAATATTCTCATAGCTATATATTTTTTTAAAGCTGGCATGTATAAAGGCTCATGGTGGGATATTTGAAAAGGCTGTCTTTGACTTCACTCAAAAAAATAAAGGCATTACAAATGCAAGCCAATTCCCCTATTAGACAGAATTGTTATTTTTTAAAATTAATTCCATGGAAGCAAACAAAAAGCCAGGCTACTTTTTCCTCCCCACTCATCTAAAATCTGCATTAGTCCTTTCATCAGAGAAACAAACAGAACATTGTTCGGTACTAATACTGCCGGGTTTTCAGAAGCTACTTCTAAAAGCTTCACTTGATTCTATTACATTTAAAAGAAAACTCATTTAAGTTTTTAATAAGGATGTTGCTGCTGCATGACCTTAAGTCCCTTCGAACTAACCGCAACCTCCTCTGACACAGGAGAGCTGTGTCCCTGGGTGGCTGTCAATCGACCTTGTATAAGGGTCTTTCCTGAGTTGTTTTGTTTTGTGGGGTTTCTTTTGCTGACTCTGGACCTGCCCACGCATGATATCCAGAGACTGGTCCATCCTGTTAACATATGGAAAGTATGTGAAAGGAAGTCTCCTCATCCTGACTTCTAAGGCATCTGGATGCATTTCTTACAAGATAATTTTTTTTCCATTCTTCTAGGTTTCCGTGATATTTCTTGTTCTTTGCAGAGACCATAATGCAGAAGTATCAATTCTTCCTCAGGCTTCCCTACTCATTTTCCAGATCCCATATGTGTGTGTTGTTGTTATTCTTGTTTGTTGTTGATGTTGTTAGGTGGCATCAGGATGGTACCATCTTAGAGGGACTGCTCATGGAGCGATGCACTGCTCAGGCCTTTGCCATGCTCACGATTGTCCTTATGTGCAGCCATTGTGCCGATCGATCGCATCAAAGGTCTTCCTCATTTTAGCTGCCCCTACTTAACCCAGCCTGGTGTCCTTCTCCCCACATCATGTGTGTAAGACAAAGTCTCACCATCTTTGCCTCTATGGAGTGCTCTGGCGTATACTTCTGCCCAGACAGTATGTCATTTTTCTGCTCTTAGTTTGGAAACTATGCTGAAATATGTTCACCTTGAGTGACCCTGTTGGCATTTGAAATACTGATGACCTAGCTTCCAGCAGCATGGGAACCACCACCACACCATGACAAGCCACCGCAGCACAACAGGCAGACAAGTGGTCTGTGTCGTCCCGTTGGCTTCAACCTACAGCAACCTTATGGACAACAGGACCAAACCCTGCCTAGCCCTGCACCATCCTCACAATTGCTGTGCTTGAGCCCATTGTGGGAGTCATGTGATGAATCCACCTCATGGAGGGTCTTCCTCTTTTTTCCTGCCCTTCTGCTTTACCAAGCTTGATGTCTTTTTCCAGGGATTGGTCTCTCCTAAGGACAGGTCCAAAGTAGGCAAGAGGTAGTCTTGTCATCCTCACTTCTAGGCAGCACTCTGGCGAGACTTTATTCAATTCCTCGGACAGTCCACGGTGCTTTCAATGACCTCACCCACACCATCACAACTGAATGCATTGAATCTCACCCAGTCTCCCTTCTTCAGTGTCTCACTTTCACACACCTATAAGGTCAGTGGGAAATGCCTTGGCTGGGCTTACATGCACCTTATTTACGTCATTATCCCTCTCTTTAGCTTTAATTACTCTGTGCTCCAGAGAAAGTTCAAGGTCTCTTCTGATAGTTATTTTAAAAACTTCTTTGCTTTTTTTTAAAGATCTTTTTTGCTTTCTTCATGGATGATGCTATCACAGGCTATGCTAACCTGGCCTTCAGTTATCAATGATCAATGCCTCACATCTAAGGTCAGGTGAGATCTACTCGAGGTTGTGCTTCAGCTCGGATGGATGGGTTTTCATTTTCATGAGCTAAACTTGGGTTTGTATTTGAGGAACTGGTGAACTGATCAACAGTTAGCCCTGTCCCTTGCTTGACTAATTAGAATGAACTTCTCTATGGTCTCTTTTCACATGAATTATCAACTCATGTATATTATTCTGGCAAGTTTCATGTGTATAGTCACAGTTTATCTTGTTGTTAAAAAAATATTTGCAAGAAATGCGCTAGTTTGGAGGAAGGTTAATTATGACACAACCTTCTACACCATAAAGAGTGACAGTCTCAGAAATGCACGGGGGCAGTTCCACCCTCTCCTACAGTGTTGCTGTGAGTCTGCATGGCCTCGAAGGCCGTGAGTTTGGTTGGGTGACCTTGAAGCTCTTGCTAACAGCGATCAAACCCTTCAGTATTTTTGCTGCAAGTCGATGTAAAGAAAACCCAAATCCTCACAACTGGGCCAACAAAAAACACCATGCAAAATGGTAAGATAATCAAAGTTGCCAAGTAATTCCTCTTGCTTGTATCCCTCAATCAGTGCTCAGCATATAATGAATTACATGGGACAAATCTGGTACACAGATCCCTTTCAAGTGTTGAAGAAAAAAGATGTCCCTTTGAAGATTAGGGTGTGCCTGTCCCCTCATATGCAAATGAAAACCTTATGCTGAATAAGGAAGACAGAAAAAGCACGGATGCTTCTGAATTACGGCACTGGAGAAGAAACGATTCTGTCTCAGAGGGTGTGCAGATCCGAGCATGCTTTGTTTTCTTGTGAAATTAGATGTTAGGCGCCATCTGTGCATGGGATGTAGTGGGCTACCTGCTGCTACCTGCAGAACCAGCACTGAGGATCAGTCATCCTCGGGAGAGAGATGAGGTTTCCTACTCCTGTCAGATTCACTGTCTGGGACACTCACAGAGGCAGTTCTACCCTGTCTTGTGCGATAAGTTGGAATCAACTCAATGGAGGTGAGTGTGGCTTGGAGTTTTTGAGAAGACATCTCACTGTCATTTTTGAAGGATAGTCCTGAATAATGCCTGGCCCCCAAGTACCCCTATTTCAGAATTTTATAACCTGAGGCCCATGTGAAGGGTTGAAATGAACATAGGTGAATCCCATGAGTCCCTAGCCTTCTTGAGCTGTTGAGGGCAAGCAGCAAAAAAGAATATGACCCAGAAAACGGGCCTCTTCCCAGCTATGTGACCTTGGTGAGAAAGCGCTGATCTATGAACTCACTGCCCTCGAGTCATCTCTGACTCTCAACGACCCTCTAGGACAGAGTAGAACTGCCCCTTTTGGGGTTTCCATGGCTTTAAACCTTGATGGAAGCAGAAACGCTCTTCTTCTACTAAAGAATGGCTGGTGGTTTCAAACTGTGTAATTTGCCGTAGTAGTCCAACGCCTACCCAAGTATGCAACCAAATTTCTCACTGATCTATGAAAGAAGATAATCCCATTATGAACATGAAATAAATAACAAATGCAAAGGCCTTCTGAAAACATAAAACACAAGACACACCTAAAACCTTGTTCCAAAAATAAGAGCTGAATCTAATAACATGGTTCCCTCCATCGCCCTGCCCCTAGTCCCTTCCAATCTCTTGCTCCCCCACCCCCTTCCTTTCATGCTGGCATGATCAGATTGCAGCTGTGTCCACCCCCTTTATTTATTCAGTGTGTATTTAGTGTGGCTGCTCCTCTTTAGAAACCACCAGGATCTCTGTAGTTCACAAAGATCATCTCTGATTCAGTAGACCGACTAAGCAGAAAGATGTCCTAGTCATCAAAAGTAAAGGCCCTTGCTGCCAGAACCTGAAAAATGTGGACATAACAGAAGGGGAGGGCTTTAACCTTGAGACAGGAACACTCTCACATTTCCGAGTGAACTTTATTACTTAGAGGAATGCTTGTACTGGTGGGAGAAGGGAGTTTGGGAAAGCTGAACTGTTCCTAAGGCAAACTAACAAACTCACTAACATTGAATTAATTCTGATTCATAGGAACCCTATGGACAGAGTGGGCAGTAAATCTTCATGAGAGCAGAAAGTCTCATGTCTCTTCCACATATGTATAACCCATTACTGCACAAAGGGCCTTTGAGGTCCAATGATGAGCCCTTCCAACTCACTTTTTACCAAGGTACTTTGGGTATACCTTTATTTTAGCATTTAGCACAACACTACAAGATCTTCTACTGCATTTGGCTAGGCCTCCTGGCTCCCTATTGATCTAAACTTTGCTGACGTGTCTGTCTCCTCAGCAAAAGGCTAAGCGACTCTGGGGGAGAGATCATCCCCTGTAGCGCAGCCCCTTGTCCTCATGGTTCCCCACACGGAAGACATTCTGCCATCAAGTCTACTTGAGTCACAGCCACCCTACAAGACAGGGTGGAACCGCCTCTGTGGCATCCCAAGATTGTTTCTCTTTATGAGAGTCAAAAGCTTCTTCTCTACTCGAAGCCTTGAGGGCTTCAGTGGCTCCCCAGAGTGTAGCAAAATTGAAGGAATTAACAAAAATCTGGCGTTGCTTTTGCCAGAGAGCTATCAAACTGATCTTGACCAGAAATCGTAAAGTTGTCTCCAATAACCAAAGAGGTTATTTAAACAATTCAAATGGACTACAGTGAGCAATCTACATTTATCTGAAACTTTCTGTCTCCACACTGCTTCATGGAGACAAGATAGCCCTAGCTTTCTGAATTCCAGGAATACCTGGGAATCCCCATTTCCATATGGAATATAGACAACTCAATTAGAATTACTCCAAGAAGCTGTAAGCATTAAGTGAATCACACAGAAATCTCTCACTACACCAGGTACATTCAAGAAACTACCCGGGCTGTGGTCTGAGCCAGACCTCCCCACATCCTCTCCAGCCCCATCTCCACAGGACCTATTCTAAGTCAAAATAACTCAAGTGTACTTCAATGAAGGGTCTCTGGTCCTAACAGTTGTACTGTTCCCTCACTGTACCTCTCTATGTAAAACTAAATAAATAATAAATGAGTTTTCCAAGTTTGTATACTCTTTCTGCCAATACCATTCCAATCTAAGCCTTTCAGAATGACGGTTCCCCATTCTCCCTTGGGGACACGTCACGAATGGATTCAACAAGCAGAACAGACCCCGTATCTACACTTCAATTCTATGGCTACCCTGCTCCATGTGTTCTCTTCCTTTGTGATATATTAGGCACCAGAGGAAAGAGCAGAGAGAGTGGGGTCTTACCTCTGTGGTGGCGAGGTCACACCCTTTGACCTCATCCTGCCGGGTGGAATTTCCATCCTCATCCAAGAAGCATCACCCTTCTTCCCTCATGGAAATGTGAAGTTTGCATAAGGATAATGCACCCCCAAAGAAGAGAAGAATCTTGTTTTCTGGTTCTCCAGACCAAAGTAATTGAAGAGAAATCACTTTCACCTGTGGGGGTAAAAAAAAATGCAATTGAAATTTTTAACTCCAAGTCTTCTTGGAGTTAAAAACACACCCACAACTTCCTGCTTCAGACCTAAAGCTCTGAGCCCTGTACTAATCACGACCTGTCTTAGTGCCCAATCTGTTTCCTCTTTGCTCCCTGTGAAACCATCCTCCAGTGGGACACATGGATAGACAGCCTTCACAAAGCCACAGGGCCTACACCCCAACCACTCATAGACTTTGCCCAAAGTTATGCACTTAGAGACCAATGAAACAGTCGAAGGTAAAACTACATATTTCTGTTACGTCCTTTCCTCCCCATAGTGATAATGTGTGTGCGGTAGAACTGTGCTCCTGAGGTTTTTCAAATGTAGATCTCCAGGCCTTTCTCTGCGGCACCTCTGGCTGGCCCGGAACCTCCAACTTTCAGGTTAACAGCAGAATGTATTGACCACCTGCACCACCCAGAGACTCTCAAGTTAAAACTAGACCCAAGAGTTAGGGCTTCCGTCACACAACTCTCACAGTTTCTCCAAGGATGATTCTCTTTCTAGCTAATTCATCAAAGATAAGAACTTCTAAATGAATGCATTTTATTTTCTTTTTATCAAGCCCTGTGAATGCATTTTAATAATCATTTCAGAGACCAAACTCTGTGTTGTTGCCCTCCTAGAATTAACATCCCTGCACTAAATTAAAATCTATATGTTTCAAAGATGGGCCAAATTCAATTTTGCTTTATGTACTTGCTGTTATATTTAATAGATCAAATACAACTAAACTGAATAACACAGAGTGCTCTGGTTAATGCAAGTACCTTGTGTACATGGCCGGGCTGGGGGACGTGTTTTAAGCTCAAAGTAAACAAAATAAAAGGATAAAATTCAGTTACTCTGTCTGAATAAATTAAAGGGAGTTTTAAAAAGAGAAAGAAAAAAGAATGCTACTTTCTAACCAGGTGTGCTGAGCCTCATGTTGACTCTCCGCATGGATTTGTACTAGTGTCTAAGCCTCCGCCACTTATGCTTTCATTTTCCAATCAGCCTCAAAGCCCAAGAGAGGGGAGAAAAGGGACAAAGAAAAGACTACTTTGAGCTTTGGGAAGGACGGAAAAGGCTTGAAAAGTGTGCCCCTGGCTCTGCCAGCTATAAACGCGCACTCACTAGAGCCAGACAAGCTGTCGAGATGTCATGCAAGCAAGCTATAGCTCCTGGCCCCCAGAAGCTCACAGACTTTAATAATAATAATAATAATAATAATAATAATAATAATAATAATAACCAAGTAATGGTGATCGAACACCTTCAAGAGGATAATGGAGAGAAATATCCTATATTTTTCTGACCATAAGACACACTCAGTTTTCAGAACAGGAAAACAAGAAAAAAACATTCTGAAGCAAATAGTACCATACATTTAATAAAATATTTATTAAAATAAAGCAAAATATGGTAATATTTAATAGTGTAAGCTCAACAGTGGTCTTAAGAACGATCATCACTTTCATAACAAATGAGGGGAGGCCTGCCCGTACTGATCCTGTGACCTGACTGACATTGAGAAAACAGAGGCGGGACTTCCCGCAAACACACAGCAATCCACAGGATGCAAACAGCAGTGACAGTAAGTGGGCACATGGAATCATGAACAAATGTCCTGGGGTACCACACTTTTGGACCACAAGATGCACCCTTGTTCACCCCCCCCCCCCCATTTTTGGAGGAACACAGTGCGTCTTATGGTCCGACAAATACGGTTAAGTACTGAGCTGGTCCCAATGATGAACAGACCACCTCAGTGCATGTGGCTCTGTGGGCGGTGAATATCCATCCTTAGTGAAGGCAAAGATTGCAGAGGTGACACACAACTCCACCTGGATTAAACTTCTGAGATAAGACTCTTGGCCCAGAACACAGAGATACTGCAACAGAGGTCATGTCAGAGGCTATCATCCTTCTCCATGGTCACAGCCTCTCAGGGACACATCCCCGGATCAGCCTCAGATCCTCGAGTTCAACAAGACACAGAAATGCTGCTACACTTCATTCACAGAACGGCTCATCCCTTCCCTATTAGATGCCATTCAAATGTAGCTCAGAGGAGGTGAGAGAAAAATGGTTGGGGGATAATTAACCGCAAATAACTTTGTTATCCTAGTGAATGAAGAGAAAAATAAAGTATGTCGGCTAGGCAGCATTTCTAAGAAACCCCACACCCTTCCTAGCAGTAAGTTGTACTGGTTCATCAGAGGAAGGACAGGAACAGACTATGACATTAACCAAAATCATCTTTAAAAAAAAAAAAAAGCACCAGAAACTAGACCCTGGCATCTCCTGCACTGAGCCAATATTTGATGAATAATAACATTCTAGACTGCTATTTTCTCTCTTAGCCCCACAATTCATGATTCCCATGCCTTGCCTCATTTTCTACCCCTAGAACTCTCATCCAAAAGAACTGGATCTATGAAAGAAATGCAACAGCTGTCGGTTCCCCTCAGTGCACATTTATGTCAGTTCTCATGCTATTAAGGCAGGTGTCCCCAAACCATGGCCTGCAGGCCAGATGCGGCCCACCAAGGACATTTATGCGGCCTCCAGGTGTTTTTGCCAATCTGCCTGCCCTGCCGTGCCGCCAACTCATCCTGGTCCTGCAGTTAATTTGTTCGTAGCTTTTTTGGTTTTGTTTTTTTCAACTATAGTCTGACCCTCCAAGGTCTGAGGGACAGTGAACTGGCCCCCTATTTCAAAAGTTTGAGAGCCCCTGTCTTATGGTATACACATTCTATATGACTGAGAACCAAAGTAACTAGCAGTTATAGAGACCCTCTGTCCTAAAGTTTTAAATACATCATCCGCCCCCTCCACCACTGCAAGGGCCAAAATCCCAGTTGGGGAGGAGTTCATTTTACCTGTGCATCTAGAAGTGCATCTATGAGAAATGACACCAAAAGTAATTAGTTTTAAATTGCTGAGTGATCTCACAGCTGGTGACAAGAACCGCAATGGCAAATAAAGACTGCTTGGTGGCTCCCCCTCCCTTCAGATGGTACCCAGAACACAAGCCATACATGAGTGATGCCTCTGTCTGGATCCTTCCACTGACTTGTGCTACCAAAGAGCCCACATACAGACCCAGCGGCAGTGATCGGGGCAGCACAAGCAGACAATGCATGTTGTAAACCCAGGAGAGGCATGTTCCCGGGTTGCATCTTTTCACCCTCCCCTTATTCAACTTGTACACTGAACAAATATAAGTCTATACTGTATGAAAAAGAAATGTTGTGTCAGGACTGAAGGGGGGTTCTTTAACAACCCACACCAGGTTAATGGTACAAGCTTGCTTACTGAAAGCCAGGAAGACCGGAAGCCCTAACTGACAGATGTCAAAAAATACAGACTTCAGGAGGGAGTGCAACTGGGTGTAAAGAAAACACCATTCCTCTCAATTAGGCCAACAAACGTCATGATACAGGGAGAAGAGATTGAAGTTGTCAAGGATTTCATCTTGCTTGGGTCTACAATCAGTGCCCATGAAAGCAGCATTCAAGAAATAAAATCTTATACTTCATTTAAAAGATGTCGTTTTACTGCAAATCTGCTCCAAAAGATGTCTTCAAAAGTAAAGAATAAGGATGTGCGATTGATCCAAGCCATGGTATTTTCAATCACTTCATCTTCATGTGAAAGCTGGGCATTGAATAAGAAAGCCGGAGAAGACTCAACAAGGCATTTGAACGGTGGTGCTTACAAAGACTGCTGACCATGCAGATGTCAGCCCAATGCATATCCGCTACACCACCAGGCTCCTTAAAGACTACTCAAAGAACAAATATAATCTGTCTTGGAAGAAGTACCATCAAAAGGTTCCTTAGACATGAGGATGGCAAGACTATGTCTCACAACCTTTGGACATGTCATCAGGAGAGACAAGTCCCTGGGAAAGGACACCATGCTTGGAAAGTAAAGAAGCAGCAAAAAGAGTGAGACCCTGGAGATGCATTGACAAACAATGGGCTCAAAGCTAACATTTGTGAGGATGGTGCTGGACCAGACAGGGTAATCCTTACCTAGGGGTGCCACAAGCTGGATCTGGATATCAATGACAATCTTTTCAGAAATAAGTGGCCACATCCTTATCTTGTGGTTCAACCAGTGGGGTCAAAGTGCCAAACTTTTGGTTAGCAGCCACGTACATGGGCCACTGTGTCTTCAGGACACCTATTGCCTCTATTGGGGTAGATATTCACCCTCTGCTCAGGAAACCTATTTTTTCCAAGCTTGTCACCTAACAAAGATGGCAAAGAAAATGCAAACTCAAGTCTGCCTTGAGTTTCAGCTAGTGTAAATTATCAACATCCACTCTTAGCTGTTGAAGAAGGTCAAGAAAGGATCAGGTAAGACAGGCAGACCGTGGCCCTAAAACAGGTTTTGAGGATGAAAACAATACACAGATCTAAAAGATTCACTCCTTCCTTTTGGACAATCCCACCAAAACATTTCCATTTTTATAGATTCTTACCCTTCCCTGCTCATGCTGATGTGTCCGAAACAAGGAAATAATGTTTTATGATTTAGCAATTAAGCAGGATTCCAACTTTGTTGAGCAATTCAGCAGGATTCTGGCAAAAGCCACCATGCTCACTCAATGTTGTTGCCCTCTGCAGAATTCCTCTCTTTCCAAGGAAACACAAGTACTTAGCATCATCCTTGTACGGCTCTTAGCCTGGCCAGAGGGAAATGACTGCTGCTCTTATTAGGAGAGAAAAGATAAAGATTCAATGGCATACCAAACACTGTCATCATCAAGAGACCTGGCATCTACTCCTGGGCACCAGCACCAAAAGAGCAAAAGGACAACTCATGGCTTGAAAACAACTCCCAGACCTTCAGAGACTCGGAATCACAGGAACAAGGGTGACTTCCAAAACTTAGAGCATAAAAGCAGGGTCTACCCAAACAAAGAAGACACTCCATGTGACTCTACAGCACCCTCCATGTGATGTGTACACAGGGTACAGTATCCTGTGTCTACCTGCCCACCTTCTTCTCTGGACATGTTGGCATGTCTGAGCCATCCTTAGGTTGAAAAAGCCTCTGGTTATGCGAAGTTTCTTAATAGCATTCTAGCATTCTGAACATCCCAACGTCTAACATCCCTGTCACTCAGTGATGCTTAACATCTTGTTTTATAGTACAAAATTTGTATCCCAGGTCAACAAGACTAAATGGTACTTTAACTAAGAAAATCAGTATGGATGATGAAAGGCAGTTTGTCAGCAATGAAACCAGAATGGGAGTGGAAGGGGTGGGGGGGGGGGAGGGGCCGGGGGTGTGTGGCCGGGGAGGAGTGTCAAAGACCAAAGCAGATTGCGAAGACCCATTTCTGCACTGCTGACAGGAGTTTTGTCCTGACAACTCAGCACCTCTATCCTGAAGGACCTCAGTGTTTCCCGTTATTACTGCCTGTTGCTGTTGAGTCAATCCCTGTTCATGGCATTTCCATGTGTGTCCAGGTAGAACCACGGGCCAGAGATTTTCAATGCTGATTTTTTTGGGGGGGTTGTGGGGATAGGTCACCAGGTTTTTCATCCTAGGTAACTCCAGATAGACTAGAACTTTGAACTTTTGGTGTGTGCTACTCAGGACCTTTCTAGCATTAAAGATGTCCTTTTTCGGAGTCCTGCCATCACCTCCTCATGACCTGGGTTCCTACATACTGTGTCAGCAGGTAGCATAAGAGCTATTTGGGCCAATGCACAAGTATTCACTGTCGGTTTGTTGCATTTTTAATCAGTAAAGGTTAGGAAGGGAGTCCGAGATCTACTGATCCAGCTTACTGTGAGTTTCCATTGATTTCAACCTCCTAGAGTTCCGAGCAGCTATGAAACACCTGAGAGAATTTCTGAAGTGGCAAAAGACCCAGACACTGAACTGATGATAAGGTTACTAGACAAATGGTCCCTTTGAGCTCCTTGCTGGCAACTAGTTAACTTCCCTGAGGACACCCTGACCTTTCACCCTTCTACAGCAGTTTCTCAAACTTGACACAAATGGCATCTGGAGCCAGATAATTCCTTCTTGTGGAACTATCCTGTGCATGAACAGATATTTAGCAGAGTTCCTGGTCTATACCCACTTGATATCAGTAACAAAACCCCACCCAAACAGTTCAGGATGACTAAATATGTCTCTAGGCATTGCCAGATGCCCAGGAGAGCAAAGACACCCATGGTGAGAACCACAGCCCTACACGTAGAGTCAAAGGACCTCTGACACTTGTGTAGGGATTGGACGGTCCCATGAGGTCAGAGAGCACTGAACAGCGGGTGGTGCTGTATATGCTGATGACGCTAAGAACATACTCAAACACTTGTTCTTTTAGAATTCCTCAGGATTTCTTGTGTCAGATAGGGAGCCCTGCTGTTTTGATTTTGTTTCAATGAGGGAAGATAAAAGTAAGTTAACCTTTTGTTGACACTCAAAGCTTCTCTCACTTAAGTTGAGGCTAGTGAATTTCTCTCTAAGGCAGTCTACTCTGCATTTCCTAACACTTGTGGTGTCAGATGACACCATTGCATGTGGTGTGCAGGCAGTAATCGACTTTCAAATGCATGGCCTGCCCCAGGGTTCTGCAATGAGCCCCCGTGGCATAATGGTTTGGCTACTAACCCAAAGGTGGAAAGACTGGCGGTCTACTTCCATAAAGATGACAGCCTCGGTAAATCGAGAGAAGCAGTAACTAGACAAATGGTTCCTTGGGGGCATGGCCGGGAAGTTGGGAGAAATGGGGCGCTGATGATGATGCGTACAAGAATGAAGAAAACATTCTACGACTGATGGTGGTGATGAGTGTCAAACTCTTTTTGACATGACTGAACTATGGAATTGTATGATATGTGAACTATATATCAATGATTACTGTCTAGGGAACTCTGCAATGGAGATGCCCCATGCTATCACAGAGGATCACGAGGAGTCAAAAGCCTCCTCATTGGCATGAAACAGCATGGCTCTCTGCAGGCACCGGCGCTCCTAATACACATACCCAGTCTGGCCCCAAATGCCCATCTTGTGGAAACCTATAACTGCCCCAGGAGAAATTCAAATACATGTCAGTGTTGTAGTCTAACCACTACTCATCAATTGCAGACCAATTTTCAATCATGTCTAAGAAGTCCTGTGGGTGTAGCGGGTTACTCATTGGGCTGCTAACCGCAAGGTCAGTAGTTCAAACCCACATGCCACTCCGTGGAAGAAAGGTGAAGGAGGCTTTGCCCTCCCATAAAGAGTCACAGTGTCAGAAACCCACAGGAGCAGGTCTCCCGCGTCCTGTGGGGTCCCTATGAGTCCGCATCAACTCCATGCCACCGAGGTGGTTTGGGGGAGGTCTTAGATTCTTATGACGAATGAAATAAGGAAGAGTATTGATTAAAGGTTTAATCCAACACTACCTCTTTCCTGCTTAACTAAAAAGAGAATCATTGTCCAGTGTTTTCCCTTAATAAAATTAAAATAGCAGTATCAAACGATAGTTGAATTTAACATGCTAGAATAATGATCATTAAAACCTGTTTATAATCTAAAGCAGCAGAAAAAATGCATCTACCAGTAGATTCAGTCAATGGCTTATGAAGACTGTTTTTCTTCAAGAAGTGAGAAATTTTTGGACTCACAATGACGGTGGGGAGGTGACCTTGTGGTTAGCAGCCCAAAATTGGTCATTAAAAATTGTATAGAAAAAAGTTCTAGAGTGCAGCTCTATTCTGACATGCCTGAGGTTACCAGGAGTCAGAAATGACTTCTCAATAGCAGTTTTAAAATATCCCCCCCTTACCAGTCAGAGCAAAGGTCTGTAGAAAGAATTCAGGAGGTCCTTGAACTGAGCTGTGAGGAATTTTTTTTTTACTTCCACTAATCTATACATGAAATTTAAGAACTCCATTCATTAAGAACATCAGCATTGGGTCACAGCAGTGCCACTCCCTTTGACTTTGCAGCAGGAGGCCCGCTGGTACAGGGGCTCTGTGTTGGGCTGTGACCCGTATGGTTGGTGCTTCAAAACCACCAGCAGCTCTGCAGAAGAAAGACGGAGCTTTCTACTCCCATGAGCAATCACAGTTTCAGAAACCCACGGCGGTTGCTGTGCGCCAGCAGTGACTGAATAGCTGTGAATTTGGTTTGGTTTGGACTTTGCCCCAGTAAAAAACCCCTGATCATTTTATATCATCTCGGTAGTGTAGAACTATCTCAAAATATCATTTATTCATTACTTGGAAATCACGGTGGTCATAGACCTACTTCTATATATTCTTTAATAATTTAATAAAGAAATGCATATATTACCATATCATAAACTACTTTAATATGCTAATATTTCAATAGTGTTGGATTCCTTCATGTTCTGTACCATTTTGTTTTTTTGCCAGTCAGCATGTCATTTTTAAAGAGGCCTACAGGCTTCCCAAGAGAACACAAAAAAGGTTAAGTACACCTCCAGGTCTTTCTGCTGTGTATAGCTATAGCTTTTTCCCCACAGGCTGCATGGTGGGGAAATCCTTCAAGTTTCTACTCAAATGATACATCTTGATGAGGTCTTCTCTGGCCTCATCATCTTAAATGCTACTAGGTTGTGTAGTGGGCACACAGGGGACAGCAGTTCAAAGCAGTGGATCTCTCCTCATAGGAGAAAGAGTGGGCCCTCTACTCACATAACAAGTTTCCATCTCGGAAACCCATGGGATGATTCTGCTCTGCCCTAACAGCGCCCTTCAGAGTCGGAATCCAGAATCGAGTCAATGGCAGTTGGAACTTGAGTCTTCCTAAAACTCTTTGATCTACCCTGCTACCCCCCAGAGCTCACCTCACGAGTAAGTCTCTGAATGAACTCCTTTACCCTAAAGCTGCCGGCCCCATCTATGGTCTCTTGGCATCTTCCATAGTTGGAGGCAAATGTACTTAGTGATCGGTGTCAAGATACTTGGTAAGCAAGCCAGGAGACCACAGAAATAGCTCATAGAAGAGAAGCATCTGTGTGAGAAATGCCAACATTCGTCAAAGAAAACACAGATGAGCTAGTCACCTCTACATGAGAAGGGCTAGTCTGAATGCTTAATACATTAGGACTCCAAGATAACCATGGGGATGCCCTGAAAATAACCCAAACACAGCATGGTTATAGAAAAGCATGTCCCTTCATAAATGTAGGGGTGGGGAATCTAAGAAAAGGGTGATAACAGAAAACTGGTTGGTGCCCTGGGATGTTCAGCTGGTCACCAATGCCCAGTTGGCCACAAAAGCCCTGGGAAGAGTCCTGCAGGAGGACTGTGTGTGGTCACTGTGGATAGATATGGAAGAGGAAAGAGTTTGAGAAGCACACACAATGAGAGTATGAAGCATGAGGGACGGAGCCCAGTCACACACCCATGAGCCACCCCTGCTGCTGCTGCCTTCCCTTCATAATCTGGAGAGCCTGGAAAGGCCCAGCATGTATCTCCAGCATCTCCCAGGTACCACGTCTCAAGAGCAGCAAAAGCAAGCAAGGGAGAGGCACAGAGAGTGCTGGGAGGAGGTGATCAGACAAGTGAGGGAGCATGTGCCTGTGGCATGAAAGGAAGCCACTTTCTGAAGCAGGCTGCCTCCCGCTCCCTTTTTTCTCTCATTTCCTGCTCCCTTGACAGCAAAGTACAAGTTCCCCAGCAGTGCCTGTGCCAGAGTTAGTACTAAGAAGTTTCACTACAACCCTGATGAATCCAGACAAAGGAATTCTTTGCTGCAGAAATGAAAGCAAGACTCATACAGGTGCAGTGCTCTCTCGTAGCTCCTACACACAGCTCACAGCTCTGATCAGGTGGCCAAGGTGAAACTGAGCAGTGTAGTCCCAGCTATGGGATAAGAGAACAAAGGTTGATGATCAACTGAAGGTAGACTTAGTTCTTTTCAAAATGATAGCAAAAATTTGGAAGAATTTGAAGCTTGAGCAACAATATCACCTTCTGGGTGCTTCTTCCTCTAGGGAGGATGAGTCCCTTGCCTCAGAGTGGACCTCACCAGTCCTACAGGAGAACCAGAGACTTCACATTGAGGTCACAGTATACTGACTGACTCTGGATGGCAGGAAGAGAGAATACACCCTTGAGTAAAATAAATCCTGTGTAGGCATCAGTTTCCCATTGGAAACTGATGGATATGAAGCAAAGTCCACCTGTGTATATCGGGCCCTCCAGGTCGCATAAATGTGCACTCCCCCTAAGACAAGTCAAGTTCGTATTCCCCAAGTGCTGGAGTACATTCCAAGGAGTGCTGGTGGCACTGCAGGAGAGGCATGGGGTTGCTGTAGTAGTTATATAGTCTGTTGTCAATTTGAGAGGACTGTGGGTGCAGGGGCGGAGTACAGGCTGTTAATCAGTTGATAGTCAATGAGACTCTGTGCAGGCATGGCCTTCTTCTGATGATTCTGGGAACTCCTATATTTCCTCCCTGGAGGCGGGAGACCCTCTATCTCTCTGCAGCTTCCCGAAAAGATGTTCTCCCGACAAGACACATAGGATGACACTGATAGACCCTGTGCCCAAGCCACCATCTCCGTGAGAGAAAAAGATGAGGCTGCTTGCTCCCAGACATGTCTAGAGACTCAGTCCCCTGTGATAAGCTCACTACAAGTTGGAATGTACTGAAGGCAGTGGGTTTGTTTTTTATGGGCTGGGAGCATATCCTAATGGTTTGACTTGGATCATTTCTGCTGAAGAATTCTGCCTGTGAGTGTGGAGGATAAAGGCAGGGCTGGGTGACACCAGGATGGGAAGCAGTGACTCAACCATTGCAAAGAGTGGTAAACACCAAGCTCAACTCATTGCTGGCCAATGGATTCTGAGTCGCAATGCCCTTATAGGGTGAACAGGACCTTATACAATGATCTCTGTGGGTTTCCCAGGCTGTAGGTCTTTAGAGGGTCAGAAAGCCTCGTCTTTCTTCCCAGGGAGCGGCTGGAGGGTTTGAATGAAAAACCTTGTAGGGAGAAGAAGCCTAACAAGTACCTACCAGGACCAGGCACAGCCGACTATCCAGAAGACAGAGAGAAATCACTAAAACTATTTTCAGGACTGACAAGGGTACATAACCTTCAGGAAGCTCACAGTGCTTTTTAAAATCCTGTGGGGCTTGTAAAGAAACTGGATGGATCCCGGTGTATGATCATGGCCTAGAACAAGCTTAATAAGGAGGTTCTTCCATCCACACCACAGTGCTAAATATAATGATCCTTTTAGAAACCTCTTGAGACAAGGGAATACATTACGCTTGTTCTACCTGACTAATGCATTCCTTAGCATCCCTTGAGCCCCATCTTCTCAAGACCAGTTTGCCTTCATTTGAAAGGAGCAGCAATGGACATTACTAGTGCTGCCTTAGGGAGAGCTACACAACCCCACCCTTTGCCATGGGATGGTTGCTAGAGACCTAACTTTTCTTCCCCCGCTACTATCTGTTGGCTTTTCCATATGTATAACAGTGTATTAACAGATGAAGATGTTTCCGTTACAGTCTTATCTAGATGCTGTTATCACTGACATACTGAAGAGGAGACATTCCCTGGTCGTCTAATGGTTAATAGTGGACCTCCACTCAAGCACTTTCTCAATACAAGAACACTTTGTTCTCAGCAGAAAATGAGCTGTGAGCCCTCAGGGATGGAGAATAGCAGTGAAATTTCTAGGAGTTGTCTGGTCCAGAGAGACATGGGTATTACACTTATTCAGTAAGAGACAAGTTTACTCTACATCTGAATTGGCATAAAAAGTACTGATGGTTCTGAGGGAACATGGGAGGTGGGGGTGTAGGGGTAAGGGGTAGGGGGTAAGGGGGGTGTTGACCAACCCAGGGATAAGAAAACAATGGATCCAAAACCAGTGACAAGATGGGTGTGAGAGGCCTGATAGGGCTGGATCAAGAATAATGTAACAGAGAGAATTTACCTAAACCCAATTGAAGGCTGAGCATGATCATGGAACAAGAGGAAAGTAAAAGGAAATAGAGGAAAGAACTGGGAGGCAAAGAGGATTTATAAAGGTCTAAATGCCTGCATGTACATAGGTAAATATATTGATATATGATGATGGGGAAATATATCTATGTGTGTATACTTATAAGGCTCATATTAAGGCAGAAGATGGGCACTGGACCTCTGCTCAAGTACTTTCTCAATGCAAGGACACTTTGTTCTATTAAATTGGCATTCCATGTTGCTCACCTTCCTAACACAATCACTGGAGACAAATGTGTGCATAAGCAAAAGTGGTGTAGAAAGATGATGGTGCCCAGCTATCAGAAGATATAGCATCTGGAGTCTTAAAAGCTTAAAAGTAAACAAGTGGCCATCTAGCTCAGAAGCAACAAAGCCTACATGGAAGAAGCACACCAGACTGTGTGACCACAAGGTATCAAAGGAATCAGGTATCAGGCATCAAAGAACTAAAAATTATATCATTATAAATAAGGGGGAGTACATATTGGGGACCCAAAGCCCATCTGTAGGTAACATGACATCCCCTTAAAGAAGGGTCATAGGGAGAAGAGGAGTCAGTCAGGGTACAGTGTAGCAACAATGAAATATGCATCTTCCCTCTAGTTCTTACATGCTTTCTCCCCCCCTGCCCTCACTATTATAATCCCAATTCTACTTTATATATCCAGCTAGACCAGAGGATGTACACTGGTCCATATAAGAACCAAAAACATGGGGAATTTGGGGCAGATGATCCTTTAGGACCAATGGTGAGAGTGGCAATACCGGGAAGGTGGAGGGAAGGTGGGTAGAAAGAGAAAACCAATTATAAGGATCTACATATAGCCTCCTCCATGGGGTATGGACTACAGGGAAGTGGGAGAAGGGAGACATTGTACAGTATAGGATATGACAAAATAATAATAATTTATAAATTATCAAGGGTTTGTGGAGTCGCAGGCAGGGAGCCAGGAGGAAGGGGAAATATGAGGAGCTGATATCAGAGGCTTAAGTGTGAAAAAATGTTTTGAGAATGATAATGGCAACAAGTGTACAAATGTGCTTTGCATATAATGGATGGATGTTTGGATTACGATAGGAGTTGTATGAGCCCCCAATAAAATGATTTTGTTTAAGTAGAGGTTTTCATGCTCCATGTGGCCCAGTGCTCAAGACCATTCGATCAACTCATAAAAAGTATGCCTCTTGGAACTGCAGCAAAGGATAGCAGCGAACTTTCAAGAAAGTAAGACGGGGTTGCACAAGGGCAAGAGTTGGGTAGAGTATGGGAAGAGCTGTCTTTCAACTTGACATAAGCAGCACTGAGGATGGTTTGGGCTGGACTTTCTAGCCAGAGTATGATGGAACTAAATTCTCCTTAGGGTTAATGGGGACCAAAAATCAGTCCACAGAGAAACAAGAGTCGGTACCTATAACACTGTCTGCCCGGTGGAAGCACTAACAGGGAAGGAAGTTATGACCCTTCACACAGTTTCACCCATTACAGGTGGATCCAAGGACAGACATTGGGAACACAGCCAGGTGAGGACCACCAGGTGGATTATATAGAGCCCCTGCCCCCAAGGAAGGATAAGTATCTGCTCTTGTGTGTGTAGTTACCCACTTAACCAAGACCTTCATATGCACACAAGAGAAGTCTATGCTAGATATGAAGTGACCAGGAATTCTGATAGTGACTAGAGCACAGTACATGTGACAGTGTGTACAAGTGATCTGCTAAGAAGGAGGCACAATGGTACTATGGCCTCTGTCTCCCACGCTGTAGATCTGAAGGAAAGAAGTAATAATGTTCTAAAACAATAGATACACACCATTACAGACAAGACTTCTCTATAAGAGGCGACTAAGGGACTTCCAAAGGGCTTGAGGTTGATAAATTTGGCTCCTAAAATCTTTAGTAACTATATTGTATAAACATATCAGGTCCTGGCACCAGGCAATGGAACCGTGTATTGGTGCTGATGGTGGCTGACCCCATTTAAGGTGGATTGTTGGCTCTGTCCCTCTGGAGATGCAGAATTCAACTGGTTTAATGTGAAAACCCATCATCCTGCTACTCAGAAATTTTCCAACCGCCTGTTTGACATGGACTGGGACAACTGCAACAAAACAACTCAAAGTGTGTCTTTCTCTTGCTCACAGCAAAACAGGAAGTTTATCCACAGCCTCTCAAGCATCCTCTCCAGGGAGGCCCATAAGGGACACTCAGCTGAGAGAAATGCTCAAGGCAGCCACTGTCTGCATCCCCTGAGAAGAAGCCATGAGTGGGCTCCTAATAGAAGAGGAAGCTTGACTTCACCCGCCGTCTGCTAAACATCTGTGATTCTGACCACCATGGTACAAGGGTAAGTTAAAAAAAAATGGATCCAAATCATACAACCCTTCATTTAAAAAAGTACCAAACTGTGGATCTATTCTTTCTCAACCTATCTTCCCTCTGTCTATACACATCTGAAGGTAATCTATCCATCTCTCTATCCCCCCAAAGAATGCTGTAGTCTTCAAATTACACCACTGCAAGGTAGCAGCTTGAGCATCCTCAAAGAAAACTAATCATTTTCGTTGAGTTTAGGAGCACACACCACACCCCGCCAAAATTCTGAAAGTTCAAGATCAGGGTTGGAAGGTGGGTGGGATACAGGTTCCCAACAAAGTTCTCCTAGAACAGCCCCTGCTCCCCTCCAAGGAGATGCCTTGTCATGATGGAAAGCAGTTCCTCAGTGCATCTTTCAGAGTATCTCCTCACCAACACAGTTTTCCTAAAACTGCTTCATAATACACCCACATGTGTGAGGGTAAAGTTGTTTGCCCCTTAGGCACATGGGACAGGAGCAACACCCTCCACAGTATGTGGCCATGGGAGAGTGCCGATGGCTCAGTCATGGAGCTTATGGAGCAGTGGCTGGCCTGTCTGTCATGAGACAAATGGACACATGCCTCAGGTTCTCTGGCTAAAGCTGCAGAAGGCAGCAGTCTACAAACTCATCAATTACTTCACGCTCCCGACCTCATCCTCCCTTCCCATCCTTGTAAACCTTTGAAGAATTGTGAACTGGCTCATTGTGTAGTCCTGTTATGAGTTGCAGGCTGCAGGAAAGGTGTTTGCGCCTGCCTCTAATAAAGGTGGAGGCCCTGGGGTGTCTATATTTCAGGGACCTCTGAACTTCAACTTGGGCTATCCCTTTTGTTTTTAAGTTTTCCCCTTGCAGATCGTACCTTCTTGAACTGGTTCCATTTGTCAAATAAGAAGAGCTTCTCTCTATGTTACCTTATGCACATGAGCACCTTGTGTATGTTGAGGAAGTCTATCAATTACCCCTTGGCATTTCCAAAAGCAGTTGTCCCAACTTCTGAGTTCACACCTCTGTCCTGGATGTAAGTGGTCCGGCAGGTCTCTTTGGAAGCCACAGCTCTTATTGGACATTTGGGGGAGATGCACTCCAAAGACTAAGATAAATGTATTAATGAGAGAACATTTGTCTGCGGTCATTCACAAATTGCACAAATAGATTTTCACACATCTGGCTGGAACAGAACTGTGCGTGTGCAATGGATCCTTAAGTAGAGATACTTTTTGAACTTATCCTTACATGTCCTGCTCTGTTGTCTCCCCTTTGGGGCTGCCAATGTTTTCTGAGATTGGACTTCCAGATTTGCCACCGCCCATCACAGAAGCAGCTAATGGATCTGTAGCAATGGTTTGCACAAGTCCTGGCAGCATACTTAGAACACAGAACCTCAGGCCCAAACTAAGTGGGTAGCCCTGAGGGACACAGAGGGGCATGCTTGATCCTCTATAACTAAACAAAAGAAAACAAGGGAGGAGGGGGACAGGATCACCTTTTACAGGGCCCAAAGCAGTCTCCGAAGCCTGTTTTCCAGTAAGACATCAAATCACCTTCCACTCACAAACATGAAAAGGTATTTACCACCTCTAGAACAGTTTGAGCTTCTTGCTACTCAAGCAAAACCCCATAGGCTCACTTGTCTCCCTCCAAGTCCTCACCCCGAAGAATACACAGGACCCCTAATGGCTCATTGGCTACAGGTGATAGTGCCAAATGCTCCTGATTGTTTTCAGCACATATCCCCACATGACCGCAGGAACATACATCACCTGGTGAATGTGTGGCCACTTCTTGTTACTCTGATTCCCAAGGACACTATACCGTAGGCTTGCCCTATATAGGGACTCTTAGGTAAGGTGACCAGACATCCCACTTTTTAACAATTTAACAATGTCCCGCAGCATTTTAAAATTAGAATAAATATATTACAATACTATTTTTGCATTCTATGAAAGTTTTTGTTGCTCCATATAGACAGGAAATTTTTTAATCAAGGAACCCCCCCCCCCAGTTCAATGGTGTTCTGCTTAAAATCTGGTCACTTTAGTCACTTTATATTTGGTTTATATGGAGCAACAAAATTTTCATAGAATGGAAAAATAGTATTGTAATATATTTATTTTAACTTTAAAATGCCATGGAATGTTGTTAAATTCTTAAAAATGGGACGTCTGGTCACTTTACATTAGGGGATCTCTAGACCTAAGCCTCTGAATGACCCCATGGTAAAGTCCAGGGAACAAAGTGCAAGGATTTCCCCTATGATAACCTTTGAATGGTTTCTATTACTTCCTTGGGTCCTTAGAAATATTGGGACAAGTCAAAGTTCTAACAAGTTTGGCTAAAGAGGCTCTGGCAAGCAGCAGAGAAAGTCTGTGGCTATTAGAGCTGAAAGCGCCCAGGTGAGGATGGTAGAAGAAAATGGCTCCAGACATCAAAATAGCTGCTCATAGTGAGACAGGTATTACAAGAAAGGCTGAATACTGTACCCATATTCAAAATCATCTTATGTGTTCAGTTATATGAAGCCATGGCTATAAAAGGTCTGGGACTAATCCGATGGCTGATCTGCTGTGGCCACATGGTTTCCTCCTTCCCCTGAAGCTGGTGAGGATGTCTGCTGAGTCCTGGTCATCCATGGGGATAAGAGAGTTTGAGGTTTTTTCCTGTTTGCCTATGTTACTGCTGTGCTCTAAGTTCCCGCTCCAGCAATGCTCCTAGTCACTACCTATGTAGTGAGGGGCCACCAGGGACCCTTCCATTTCTTAAGTCATTTTTATAAACACCTGTTGATGGAGGTTTGAAAGTCCAGAAGCCCAAGTTGGAGCCACCTTTGTTCACCAAAACTTTATGACTCTCCTGGGAACTACAAAGACTCAACTCGGGCTTGGCTGCCGCCGAGGGCTCATATAATAAATAAGCCCCTTAATAAACTTTTTTTTTTTTAAACCAGAAGCCTGGAGCTTGGTCAGCCGTATTCCTTGGTCTTTCAGCCCTCTCCAAATTTCGAGTTACCAATCTAGGTTGAGACAGTAGTTTTTTGTTTGGTTTGTTTTTTTAAAAAATAGACTTAAGGAACCCAATGACACAGGGTTAATTTCAGCACTGCTAATTGAAAGGTTGATGGTTCCAAACCAGGAGTTGCTTCTCCATAGAATAATGTAAATATCTGCTTCTGAAAAGATTATGATCTTGAAAATTCTATAAGGCAGTTCAATCCTGTCCTGTATTAATCCAATCGACTGGATACAACATGACTTTTCTGTTTTGTTTTAAGAGCACTGTTGAAACATACATTTTGTTTCCTTTGTCTAGCTTGTTGATATAAGTTTATTGACACAAGCTTGTGAGCAGGAATTTTTTATTAGTCTTATATACTATTGTATTTCAGGTCTATAATATTTTCTAACACATAATAGCTGTATAAAAAATATTAGTTGAATTAATTAGCACACTAGTGAGTTCATTGATATTTGTCATGCTGCTTGAATACTACCTACTTCTGCTCCATGTCAAATGTTAATGTTTCTCTGAGCTACTGCATTATTGGCAAAATGAAAAATCATAGCAAATGTATGATAAGTCATAGCCACTTCCATTTTTAGTGACTGGTAAATCTGGGTTTTTTTTCCCTTTGGTGATAACAAATTATTATCACAAATCGATAAAAAATAATTATCACCAAGGCAGTAAAGGTCTGTCAGTCACTACCAATGGAAGATTCCTTCCCCCTTAATAGAGTTTTTATTAAAGACAAGTGAGTTCTAAGATAGTCCCACGCGTGCTATTACATCAAGTTATATCATAAAACAACCACAAAAAAGGAAACAGAAACATTAAAGATGTGACTTAAAACCAATAAGCACTCACTAACATGGATTACAATAGAAGTGATGCTGGTTGATAAAATCATTACACAGCTTCCACTTGGTAAGTGATAAAAAGGATTAGATCGTATTCACATGAGGGAAGGCAATATCACCACAGTTGCACTGCCCAACTTAACCTAGAACTGTTAGAATGTAAGACTACTTATTTTAAGGCACTACTGCTTACCTATTACAATAGCAAAAAAGTGTATTTAACCTTGGAAAGACTCAAACTTGGCAGACATCCCTTAACAAAACCATAGGGAAGGACCCAACCCTACTCTAAATCTGAAGGCAGAAGGAAGTTTGCTATAGTAAGAGCAGCCTTGGTTATAGGATAGAGTATGTTTTTTGATGTGACAACAAAAGCTAAAACAAATGTTTTCACTATTTTAATATTCCAAGCTAAAACTAGTCTCCTTATATATTTTATAAAATGCACATCAAGGACAAATAATCAAAGTGCTATTTTATAGCACATAACAGCCTTCTTTGAATATATTCAAGTCAAATAATAAAAAATAACAAAAAATATAACGTCCCAACCCCAAATTCCTGGTTGCAACAAAATTTCCTGTAATCATAATCTTCACTCATTCTTCTTTCCTTTGCCAACTTTCTTACCCCAAACACTCCATAAAGCATTTGTGCATCCAACTTCTCTCTCTTACTTCACTTGTCACAGGGGCTTCCCCTGCAGCTACAATTCCTAACATCACTTGCTCTT
>PVJH01020174.1:0-41207 GCA_004026705.1 Nesogale talazaci | reverse complement strand
AAACAATGCATTATTTCTTTGTTCTTTGTGCACAATTGCCTCTTGATCATTATGTACAAGTTCTGGAGGAGCACAATGAAGTATTCTGTAGAATTTCCATTCTTCTCAAGAATATTCACATTTTGTTATGGTCCACACAGTTGAATGCCTTGTCATAGTTAATAGAGCAGAAGTAACATCTTTCTGGTATTCTCTCCTTTCATGCAAGATCCACCTGACATCAACAATTATATCCTTTGTTCTAGGTCCTCTTCTGAATCTCGCCTAAACCAATGGCAGCACCTGTCTAGCCACTGCTATGAGCATTGTTGGACGATCTTTAGAAAAGTTTTAGTTATATGTGATATTAATGATATTGTTCTATAATTGAATATTCTTTTGGGTCACCTTTCTTTGGAATGGGTACAAATACGGAACTCTTCCAGTCAGTTGGCCAAGTTGCTGTCTTTCAAATTTATTGACATAGATTAGTGAGTGCTTCTAGTGCTTCATCAGCTTATTGAAACATTTCAATTGATCTTCTATCATTTCTTGGAAACTTGTTTTTGGCTAATGTTTTCAGAAAAGCTTGAACTTCTTCCTTTAGTACCATTAGTTCTTTCTTATATACTACTTTTTGACATGACTATTGACTAGTTTTTTATTTTTTTAGTACAGTGATTCCACATTCTTCCTCTCTTCCATTAGTGTTTAATGCATAAATCAATATTTTGCCCACAGAATCTTTCAATATTGTAATTTGCAACTCGTATTTTTCTTGAATTCTTTCAGTTTGAGATGTGCTGAATATGTTTTTCCTTTTGGTTCTAAACCTGTGAGATAACATTATTGAGTTCTATAATTTGCAGATCAACACAATGAGCAGAGAGGTTAAAGTCACTTAACATGAAGGTGGTTAAGTAAGGCCAAACTTCGGGGCCCAGGTTGTCAGCTAAGCTGTTGTCTTAGTAGCAATGATTACTGTGAATACATTTCTTTCTTTTCCAGTATCATTTGTAGTCTGTGAAAACTATTGCCTAGGTGCATATGTAAATATATTTATACGTGATAGGGAAACAGATCTGTGTACATATGTACATGTGTTAAAAATTAAGGTAACTGACAGACATTGAGCCTCTACTCAAGTACTCCATCAATGCAAGAACACTGTTTCCTACTAACCCAACATTCTGTGATGCTCACCTTTTTGACACAGTCCCTGATGACAAAATGGGTGCATAAGCAAATGTGGTGAAGAAAGCTGATGGTGCCCTGCTATCAAAAGATGACGCATCTAGGGTCTTAAAGGTTTAAAAATAGACAAGTGGCCATCTAACTGAGCAACAACAAAGCCAACTTGGAAGAACTCCAGCCTGTGTGATCATGAGGAATCAGTGAGATCAATATCAGGCATCAAAGATCCAGAACAAAAAACTATATCAGTGTGAAGGAGAGGGAGGAGAATGGAGTGGCAACCCAAAGCTCACATGTAGAAAACTGGATATTCCCTCACAGAAGGGTCACAAGGAAGAAACGAGTCAGTCAGTGTTCAGGATAGCACCAAGGAAACATACCACTTCCCTCTAGTTCTTTAATACTTCCATCCCACCCAACCACACTATAAATTTGGCTACACCAGAGCATGTACACTGGTACAGATAAGAGTTCACAGCACAGGAAATCTAGGAAAGCTAATCCTCTCAGGGCCAATAATGAGAGTAGTGATACCAGGAGGATAGGGGGAAGGTGGGGGGGGGGCGGGGGAGGAGGGGGGGAACCAATCACAATGATCTACATATAACCCCTGCCCACACCAAGGGGACAAACAATAGAAAAATGGGTAAAAGGATACTGTGGTTGGTGTAAGACATGAAAAAAATAATGCTTCATAAATTATCATGGGTTCATGAGAGAGAGGAAAAAATGGGCTGATACCAAGGACTCAAGTAGAAAGAAAATATTTTGGAAATGACGATGGCAACATCCGTATGTGCAAATGTGCTTGACACAATAGATGGATATATGGACTGTGATAAGAGCTGGACGATTCCCCTATAAAATGATTTTAAAAACCGCAGCACGCCGCGTGCGAAGTGGATGTCCGGACCGGTTGGGCCGGGCCGCAGATGAGATGGCGGAAGGCAGAGGCTGCGGTGCGCGACCGGATGCGGAGACCCAGAAATCCGAGCTGGGGCCCTTGATGAGGACCACACTTCAACGCGGGGTGCAATGGTACCTCATTGACAGCTGCTGATTCAAGCAGTGGAAGAAGCATGTGGGCTTTGACAGCTGGCATATGTTCAACGTTGGTGAGCACAACCCGTTTCCTGGCCCGATCAACAACTCCGGCCTCTTTTCAGATCCGGAGAGTCAGACTTTGAAAAAGCACTTAACTGATGAATTGGACTATGTGGTGGTGCTGACGGAGGCCTGGAATAAGTTACTCAACTGGCACAGCTGTATTGAAGGGCAGCAGCCCATGGTCAGGAAGGTTGTGAAGCACGGCCTCTTTGTCAAACATTGCAAGGTCGAGGTGTATTTGCTAGAACTGAAGCTCTGTGAGAACAGTGACCCCACCAATGTGCTGAGTTGCCACTTCAGCAAGGCAGACACCATCGCTACCATCAAGAAGGAGATGTGGAAGCTGTTTAACATCCCCACCAAGCGGGAGACAAGGCTGTGGAACAAGACCATGAGCAGCACCTACGAGCAGCTGAGCAAGCTGGACAACACGGTCCAGGACGCCGGCCTGTACCAGGGTCAGGTCCTAGTAATTGAGCCCCGAAACGAAGATGGCACGTGGCCCAGGCAGACCCTGCAACCCAAATCAAGACTTGTGCCTTGTAGAAACTTGACTACCTCTCCAAAACCACCAGCAAGTCCCTATTCCTCTGTGTCTGCCTCTCCTATGGCAAATGGTGATGGCACTAACACCTCCGGGATGCACGGCTCCGGTGGCAGCAGGGGGGCATCTGGCTTCTCCGCGGCATACAGTTGTCAAGAGTCCCCGTCATCTCACGTGCAGCCCGGGCTCTGCGGAGTCAGACACCTGGGCAACACCTGCTTCATGAACTCCACGTTGCAGTGCCTGAGCAACACCGCGCCACTGACGGACTGCTTCCTCCAAGACGAGTACGAGGCGGAAATCAACCGGGAGAACCCTCTGGGGATGAAGGGCGAGATCGCCGAAGCCTATGCCGAGCTCATCAAGCAGATGTGGTCAGGGAGAGAGCCACGTGGCGCCTCGCATGTTCAAAACCCAAGTAGGGCGCTTTGCCCTCCAGTTCTCAGGCTAACAGCAACAAGATTCTCAGGACCTGCTGGCCTTTCTTCTCAATGGGTTGCACGAAGAAGACCTGAACCGAGTGAAGAAGCCCTACCTGGAGCTGAAGGATGCGAATAGGCGGCCAGACGCAGTGGTAGTTAAGGAAGCCTGGGAGAACCATAGGTACGAAATGACTCTGTCATTGTGGACACGTTAAATGGCCTCTTCAAATGCACTTTGGTCTGCCCAGAATGTGCAGAGGTTTCCGTGACCTTTGACCCATTTTGCTATTTGACTCTCCCACTGCCCCTGAAGAAAGACCAGATCATGGAAGTCTTCCTGGTTCCTGCGGACCCTTGCTGCAGACCCACCCAGTACCGCGTGACTGTGCCGCTGATGGGCGCCGTGTCGGACCTGTGCGAGGTGCTTGCTCTCCAGGCTCCCTGGCATCGCTGCAGACAACATGATGGTCATGAATGTGTACAAGCACCGGTTCCACAAGATCTTCCAAATGGATGAAGGCTTGAACCACATCATGCCCTGGGACGATATTTTCGTGTACGAAGTCTGTAGCACCACCGTGGACGGCTCTGAATGTGTCACCCTGCCCATCTACTTCAGGGAGAGGAAGTCCCAGCTGTCAAGCACATTCTGCAGGGCCGTGCTGTATGGGGAGCCCCTGCTGGTCTCTGTCCCCAAGCACAAGCTTACCTTCAAGTCCCTGTATCAGGCTGTTTGTGAGTGTATCAGCCGCTACATAAAACAGCGCCTGCCCGAGGAGCATGGCAGCTCGCCCTTGGCGCTGGGGCCCTGCAATGGCTCCAGGGGCAGCTGTGACAGAAGAAGAAGAAATGGAGCACCAGGAGGAAGGCCGAGGGACGCTCTCGGAGATGGAAGGCAGCAGGGAGGAGGAGCTGGGAGGAGACCCCAGGGAGACTGGCCCTGAGAGGGGCAAGGGCCCCAAGAGACTTTTCACCTTCAGCCTGGTGAACTCATACGGCACGGCGGACATCAACTCCCTCGCCACCGATAGAAAGCTCCTCAAACTCAACTCGCGATCCACACTGGCCGTCGACTGGGACAACGAGACCCTGAACTTTTACTACGACGAGCAGGAGTCGGGAGCCTGCGACAAGCACGTGAGCATGCTGCAGCCACAGAAGAAGAAGACGTCGGTGGCCCTGAGGGGCTGCATTGAGCTCTTCACCACCATGGAGACGTGGGGGGAGCTTGACCCCTGGTACTGCCCCAACTGTAAGAAGCACCAACAGGCCACAAAGAAGTTCGACTTGTGGTCCTTGCCCAAGATCCTGGTGGACTCCAGAAGCGGTTCTCCTACAACAGATACTGGAGGGATACGCCGGACATGGTCGTGGAGTTCCCAGTCAGGGCGCTGAACATGTCGGAGTTCGTGTGTGACCGGTCCGCGAGGCCCTACGTGTACGACCTCGTCGCCGTGTCCATTCACTACGGCGCCATGGAGGTCGGCCGCTACACCGCGTATGCGAAGAACAAGTTGAACGGCAAGTGGTGGTACTACTTTGACGCACTACTTTGACGACAGCAGCGTGGCCCTGGCCTCCGAGGATCAGATCGTGACGAAGGCAGCCTACGTGCTGTTTTACCAGCGTCAGGATGACGAGCCCTCCCAGGCCCCTGCCGGCCCTGCGTTTCCTGGCTCCGGTGGTGGTGGTAGTGGCGGCAGTGGCAGCCGGAGACCAAGCAGCTCCCAGCAAGGCATGGGGGAACGAGGAAGCCTGCACTAACTGAGGCTGCCCCAGCACCTGCCGCCCTGGGCACCCCCGCGTGACATGCTGAAGCCTGAAAACCAGACAGAGCACCCTCCTCCATGGGCGGAAGACAGAGACAAAAAAGACTTTGCTCTGAAGGGTTATGTCCAAGAGACTGAATTATTTTTCTTTTTAAACAGGTGGTGAGAGATTTCTGTACAACCCGGAGCTGCTGAGGGGTGGGGTGGGCTGGTGGGGCGTGGCCCCTGTCTAGGTCTGGGGTCCCTCGTCTGCTCCCAGTGCAGCCAGTCGACCCCCCCACCCCTGCTGTGCCCGCGGTGGATTTATAAATTCCTGAGCAATCAAAAAAAAAAAAGATAAAAAAACCCAAAAAAGTATTTCCTTGTGGCTGAAAGACAAAAAGTCAACTCTTGGTGGTTACTACAGGAAGATAAGAGCAGTGATTCTTGACCAGGAATTGAAGACCCAGATGTGGACACAGGCATATGCATATCTTGGTATCTAATAGGAAGTCACTGGGTGGTGCAAATTGTTCACATGCTCTGCTGCAGTTGAAAGTTCGGAGGTTCTATTGCACCCAGATGCGCCTCAGAAGAAAGGCCTGGAGATATATTTCTCTAAAAAATCAGCCATTGTAAACCCAGTGCATTATGATGATTGTTTTTGGTAATAGGAACTAGGGTCTTCGGCTTTTTTGTCTCGCTGCCATGGAGGCGTTTATGATTCACAGTGACTCCATAGGACAGGGTAGAATTGCGCATGTAGGTGTTTGAGACTCTAGCTCTTTCTGGGGGTGGACAGCCTTATCTTTATTTGATGGAATAGCTGGTGGCTTTCGATTGCTGGCCTTGAGACTCACAGCTCAACACATAAGAAGTGTTTTGCTGTGTTTTTCACCTGGGATTGTGTTACATAAGAGCTGATACGCATTTAAGATCCTTGCGTGGGGTGAATTCAAACTACGATGTCACCAGGGTTTCTTTAGTAGTGAAGCTTCACCCCACGTAGGTATCTTAAATGCACACCAGCCATTATCTAACATGACTCAAAGTGGAAAACAAAACTAGAAACAAAGCTGTTTTTCACTGGGTTAAAGCAAGACTGGACATCACAACTTTAATGACCTGACATGCCTAGTCTTCCTTAATTGCCACAAAACGACACATCAGACAGTCTGTGTCCCTTTGTCAAGGTCTATACATCATGGGGATCAATACTAACACCAAACGTCAACTTTGGTCTATAGCCCAAAATTGGAAAGAGGAGATAAAACTAACAAATTGTGCCTTCAGCTGTGTGCTGCTTTTCATTTTGAATTACTTTCTCTTCACTTGTCTTCCAACTGATCACTAACAATATCTACATCTTGGGATGGCCATGGCACTTTTTCTTCATCTGGAAGTAATCGCTGATTTCTTTGATGCCCTCCTTGCAGTTCTTAGGTTTCCCTTTTGTTGCAGTTATTTTTGATGCTCAAGCAGACTTTTGGTTCCTCCAAGACAAAAAGTTTCTTTCCCCTCTGCCCAGACACAGCGTGGCAGAGTTGATGAAAAATAATTCTCCCCCTGTCCTTCTAATCTATGAATGTAGGCCAGTAGCTAAATTCATCTGCTTGTCCGCCTTTTCTCACAACCAAAGTGGCTTGACCTGACCCTGGAAAAGGACATTATGCTTGGTTTCTCTGGACAATGTGCTCAAAGTATGTGAGACTATGTCTCACCATTCTCTCTTCTAAGGGGTATTCAGTCTGTACTTTTCCCAAGATTATTTGCTACTTAATGAGGAACAAACTCCTAGAATGTTTTGATTTTCATGGATGCAATGAATGAAGCTTAACAAAGGAGTGCAGTGATCAAGGCATCAACTCTGACACATTTTGGTAAGTGTGGAGAATAACTGAAAAATATCTTCTCACTGCACAGAAAGAATAGAATCTTTTCTCCAAATCACCTTCATCCTCTGAATGATTGGAGTTTAAAGTGTTCACCTGAAAGGTCCACGCACTTAGTAAGCTGTATGGATTCCCACATTCCTGACAATAAGGGCTTTGTTGAAAACATCCAAGAAGTTTTTACCTTGGGTTTGGCTTTGTGGTACCCTCCGAATAATAGGAGACACTCTCTAAGCTCTGCAATGCTAGTGACTAATACCAATTATCCTTCATTGCAGGGTGACAGCGGTGGTCCTCTGGTTTGTGAGCGGCCTGGAGGACAGTGGACATTATTTGGTTTAACTTCATGGGGCTCTGTCTGCTTTTCCAAAGTCCTGGGTCCTGGAGTATATAGCAACGTGTCATACTTCGTCGAATGGATTCAGAGACAAATATACACCCACACCTTTCTCCTGAACTAATTCTCAAGATGATCGAAGATTCCTGCCTAGCTATACTCAAAGGGAATGACCTTGGTGGAGGGCTTCCTGTAGTCACCTGGAGCAGAATGCTTCCCAAAATGGGGAATGTTTGAAAGTGCACTGTACATTTCCATGTTTGTTTGAGTCTAATTTTATTCGTCGCTTTGCTTTTATTTTAGTTCAATGAAAGGCTTTCCAAAAGACAGACAAAGCAACTCTTTTCCCTTGGCCAGGCTATAGGTTTGAAGCGAGTGTCATCAGTCAGGGAAAGTTTCATGGTACCCCATCACACACATGAAAAGGATGCTGAGCTGCATGCAGGTTCATCTGCCAGCTTGTTTCTTAGCCAGGAGAGCAGAATGGCTTATTTCAATATGGCACCGGAGGCTTGCTTTCTGCATCTTAGCTACTCATAGTCTTCTGACCTTTCTCTAGTTTTGAGAAGCCACGAAACTAGTGGGAGGTCAGAAAGTAGCAGCATCCATTTAGGAAGCAGAAAGTATGCCCAAAGCTCCTTTGCCATCCATAGTAACATGGGGCACTTTCTTATTTTGGAATGAGTGGCGTCAACTCATTCCTGTCTACACAGTTCATGCTCCACAGTTGGGGTTCCATGAAGTCATCAGGATTGGAGGTTTACCCAATGAGCTCAACCTTCTGGGGGAAATTTGCTTCACCCATGAGACAAATGGGAGGAGTGCTGGTGGCGCAGTGGCTATGCAGCTCTGCTGCTCACTGCAAGGTTGGCAGTTTGAATCCACCAGTGGCCCCAGGGTGAAAAGAATGGACAATCTGCTACCATCCCTACCCCCACCACCAAAGCTTATTGGCATACCTTTCTTAATGAGCTTCCCAGAAACCACATTTTGTGCTTGTTGTTTTTAGAAAAAGAAGGTTTATGGCAACCCTGTGTTGAACAATACCCATCCCCAATCTCCCACCCCCGAACACCGTATGTCTTCTTTTGGTCATCTTTGTAAAAGCTCAACCTTTTCCAGCGGGCTAGTGCATATGCAATAGACTACGATATAGTGTAAACCTAATTTTTTGTATGTATTGGGAACGCTCCTACACACATACACACACACAATAGTGTGGCTCACTTTACTGTCCTATTAGCTTGATTGCTATAGTCTGGAACCCATCTTGCAATATCTCAAGGCATCCCTAGACAGTCATGCAGACCCTATGGGACAGGTGTACTCTGTCCATATACGTCAGGATCAAATCAGTGGCCCACAGTGGTAGCCACCTTGACGTGGTGTGGAGAGTAGATTGCACAGGGAGCCAGGCTTGCTGCAGAGCACACAGATGCAAGCTTTTAAAGAATGAGAATGAAGTTGCGTGGCACACCCTATTGCTTAGTTTCTGGTTTGCCTGAGTTCAGCTCTACTCACAAAGTCACAGAAATGTCTCTGGGCCCATAGTTGAACTTCGCACAGAGTCAGACACTTTGTAATTGTCTTCAAGAGAAGTTTAACATCTGGTGTCGCTGCTTCATTATTCAAGCAAAAAGTTTCTTAAAAGTGCTTTTAAGCACTAGGTCACTTAGTGGTTAAAGTCTTTCCCCCACGCAAAGGCGCAAAACCCAAATCTTCACATGGCCCTAATTGACTCTATCGAGGTTTCTTTGGGCCATCCTAATGCCTTCTGGGCCAGCTCTACTCCTCTTGCCCTCTACCAGCAACCTGGATTGCCTTAGCACCACACACAGAGACGACCTGCAATTTTGTACACATATTTTTGTACTTTTTCTATACGTACACACCTTTGAAGTTCACATGATTATCTTGAAACTTAAAATAGTGTTGGTTCCCTGTCCTGGAGTTGACAGAAACCTGTTGCAACTGTAAGATTTCAGCAGTTGAGTGGTGGCCACCACAATTGTATGAAAGCTTCAGAACATAGATCACTTTGTTAGAGTGGGAGGGCCACTGGCTCTCATACCACTATTAGTCTCGCTTAGGTGAGGTTCAGTAAAATGCACATACTGGACTTAGCATGCATTCTTCCTTAATTAAGCAGCAGCATCTTTTCTTCTTGGATGGGTATGGGGCCCAGGGAGCATTTGCGGGGATATTGCCATCTCCCACGGATCAAAGTGGGCCCGCCACATGTCTGACTCTCATGGAGAAGGCACAGACTGTCCATGACAGGTGCGCTGTTGGATTAGCTGGAAATGTGAGGTTGCTAATAGTCCCAGACAATCTGCTGCGTGTTCAGAGAGAATGTAAGCCTTGGTAAACGCCCATGAGCCTCTATTATAAGGAGTGCATTTTGGTACCCTGATCCAAATCACGTATCCATCCTCTGTGCTGAAATAGATCCTAAAATGCATATTTTCCATCAGTTTTGATTGGTTAGTAGGTATAATGATAGAGCTTTTCCACTCAAAAAAGGAGATGAATATGCTAAATGCCAAAAAGCGATGGGCACTTCAGTGCTAATGAGTAACCTATTGACTTGTAAATGAGACCTATCAAACTATTCATGCAAATCTGCAGATCCCTTTCTCCTATGAGTGAGTGGTTCAGAAACCAGGATTTTTCAAATTTTAAGCTGGTACTACAGAACATATATTACCACGTCTATCATCACTGAGGACTGGGGTACCATTGTTAGTGGCTGACAAATTGGTTCTGATTCCCAGCAGCCCTGCAGGCAACACAGCGAAGTTCCCTGCCCAGTCCTGTACCCTCCTCACACCTGCTTTCGGACCTCAGCCTATTATTGCAGTGTGGGGGTCACCCCCAGAAAGAAAATGAATTTTATTTCTGAGGCCAAAGAAATGGAAAAAAATATATGAAATGGAGTAAATGAAGACTATAAATAGCCTCAAGTGTAATTCAGGGTCCTGGTGTCTAATTTATGAAAATCTTTCTCTTTTCGGAGATTTGAAAATTTTGGAATTGGGAATATAAGAGGTTTAATTAAGTCCCATAACATGAAGAGTCAAGCTATTCCTCTACTTGTATGTATAGATAATTCACATTTTGCAACTTGGCCCTTCTTTTTTATGGCACCAACATTTGTAGATTCTAACCCTTTTTTTTAAAACATGAACATATGTCCTGGTTTTTATTTATCAAAAGCTGAGAATCTTGGGGAAGGAATGCCAGCTGTTACAAGGATAACAGGTGATAAGACATCACTGATTTTTCCATAGGAGAAAAAGCCAAAAACAATATTCTGGTAAGGGATCTGATTTGGGACTTTTTTGAAGTTCTGGTTCCTCTTATAGTTGAATTCAATGAGTACATGCGGGAAGAATGACAACTTTTTGGTACATGTTATTTATGAAATCATTTATTTAAAAATAAAAATCCTAAGGAAGTGGGACACAACTTCCATTAACCATGGGAGAGTTCTACATTACTAGTTACATAGGTTATTTGCAATAAAAAGGTCAGACTAGACAGTAGTGGGCAGTCATGTGAGGAGGCCCTGAGAATAATAATTTTAAGAAGATTTTGATGGAGACATAGAACATGAGCATGGAGATTCATGAAGGAAATTTTGGGTAATTGCTGGCTGGAAGTTTTCAAATAGATAAAACCCAAACTCCCTGCCATTGAGTCCACTTCAGATGGTTAGAGAACATACTTTTAAAATAACATCTGCCATTTTGCGTATAAGTAATCCTTTGTTTCAATGAAAGCCAGCATACGTAATTTGCAACCATACATCCATCGATAGTCCTGTCTAAAATGTATTTCAAAAGTTTTTTGCTTTTTTTCCTAAGAAACTGATGAAAATGTCCTGAGAATAACCTACATTCATTTCGGTTTATAATAGTTCATTTTAAGGAGCTACACCAGCATAAAAGTTGTAGAGTAGTGTGAAAACTTGCTGTTAGTGGGTGCCTTAAAGTCAGCTTTTGCCCACCGTGTCCGTCTATGTACAGCAGAATGAGACACCAACTGGCCTCACTCCAGTCAAAATCTCTGCTCTGTTTGAAACCGTTAATGCAGCCACTGGGTCAATCTACCACATTAGAGAGTTTCCTCTTTTTTTTTACTGACACTTTACCAAGCATGATGCCCTACACCATGAACAAGTCTCATTTGATAACAAAATCAAAGTAAGGGAAATGCAATCTTGCCACATTCACCTCTAAGGAGCGTTCTGGCTATACTACTTTGGAGACAGATTTGTTCCTCTTGCGCCAGTCTTTGCCAACCTCACAATTGAGAGACTTGGCCTTGCTGATTCACTGCTCAGTTTTCATATGCCTGCAAATCCATCGAAAATATCATGGCTCAGCTTTCATGGGTATATTCTTACATACAATGGATATATATATATTATATTCTTATATACAATTGGTGTATATATATGAATATATATGTATATATATATATATATATATATATATATATAAAACCCATAGAAAATACCATGGCTCAGGTCAGGTGTACCTAAGCTCTCAAAGTGACATCTTTTCTTTTTAATACTTTAGTAGCAGATTGTCTCATCAAGTAAAGGCCATGATCCCTCAAACAGTCTTTTGAAGAGTGATTGCCTATTTATTGTCCTATTTTGATCAGGTTATAGGCAGTTTGATGGTGGCAACATGAGCTTCTGAGTAGAATTGTGCTCCATGGCATTTTCAGAGGATATAATCTTAGGAACAAGATCATCAGGTTTTTCTTCCATGATGCTCTTAGGCACTTTGAACTGCCAACCTTTCATTTAATAATTGAGAACACATCTTTTTCACAACTCAGGTACCTTGTAGGGTTCTTATGATTCAGAGCTGACTTGAAGGCCATGGTGGGTATTGTTCATTGTAGAGTACAAAGCATTTCCCAAGGGCTGTGGGCTCAGCTGATTCTGTCCACCTGATCTACAATCTGTTTCCCTATTCAGTACAACTGGCAGAGTTAGGCCATATAAATGTTCTTCTCCTGACTGGACCAGATAGAAGAACACCTGAAGGTGCCCTAGCAGCCCCTCTGAGAATCTGGCTCAGAGCACTGAAATGAGCACAGAGGTATGACTACTATCTTCTGTCAGAAGACCAAGTGCATCTTCCCCAAAGAAATAAAATGCTACTAATGACCACTACCTGTGTTCTAAATAGTACAATTATTACCCCACTTTAGGTACACGTCATTTAAAAGGTTCTTGAGAATTTATCTGGAAATGAACAAATAACCTTTTCCATGTGAAACTCCTGTGTGTTCTCATCAATCGCTCTAAAACTACTTGATTTCTTCATTTTTTTTAAAAAAACAAACTGATTGGAGATTGCTCATATTCAGCATTTCTTAAGTATCTGAGATGACCTCTCATCAGAATAAGATGATCTCAAATAAATCCCTGCTTCAAATATATGGATTTCTAAGATGATTCAAATACTCATAAAATCCAAAAAAGTTCATAAAAGCATTTGGTTGTGAATGAAGTATCTCATCTCACAAAATATCTATCCACAACAATCTCTTTCTTTTACAAACGTGTCTGCAGTCTGTGAGGAACACCGTCAAGATGGCTGCCCATGCCCCTTGAAAAGATCCAACTTCAACTGGCTTGATAGTGGTGCAGCCTCAAGGTTCCTCTTCCAAAGTTGAAGAAATACATGTGACTTACAACAGGCTATCTTGTAGCCTTATCCTTTGGAGATTCGGCCATCCCTGAGCTCTGAGGCATCTCGGAGTCCACAGCAGTTTCACATACAGATCCATTTCCTTTCTCAACATGGAGTGAAGCTGCTGACATCATTGCAGAGATGGTGGGAAGACCTGACTTGGGTGTTTTCCTTAACTGAGCAGCTGAGTGAGTAGCATGCTTAGCGGCCACTTGATCCATCATTCTGGGTTCTTTCCACTTCTTGAAAGCTTCAGTCCTTTCCTCTGGAGTCAGTTTGTCAAGGTGCTTAGCTCTCAGAATGGGAGATGGAAACAGGGATCCCTGAAGAACTCTGTATATAAACCTAGAATACAAAGAAGATCACAGAATGAAATACACCTCAGATCCACTGGCCAGAAAAAAAGTGAAAGGATCGGGTGCCCATTTGTCTCCTTGAGGTAGGAGGGGAAAGGGGAAAAAGTTATAAAAGGGAAGTGACAAAAGTAAATACACTAATCTTGGCAAACTATTTAGAACATGTGAAGTGCTCTATAAGTACTTGTTAAATTTCTTTAAAATTGGTGAAAGTAGAGATGCCCCTAAATACCACTGGCTTGATGCTAAGGGTGAAGGAGATAATACTTGGAAAGCAGACAGAGCTGTGGCACATGAGACCCATTTTAAAATGTGCGTTAATTGGATTAGTGTCCTACGGTCAGGTTGCTGCGCCACGTTACCATGGACATAGTAGTGGTTTGAACCAACAAACTTATTCTCCATCCTTCTGGAAGCCAGTCAACTGAAGTCCATATCACTGGACCGAACTAAAGTTGTCAGCAGGGCTGTATTGCCTATGGAGATGCTAAGGAGAAAAAAATTCATTACTGACTTCTTCTGGTTTCTGGTGGTTGTCACCATTTGTTGGCTTGTAGCTGCTTCCTTCCAATTGCTGCCTTTGCGGTCACATAGCACTCTCTCCTCTCTGTTGTGGCAGATCTGCCCCTGCCTCTCTCTTATAGGGATATTGTATTTGCATTTAGGCCCCTCACTTGAAACATCCATGTAAATCTCCTCATCTCAAAGCCCTTACTTTCAGCATATCTGCAGTGACTCCTTTTGCATATACTACAGGTTCTAGGGATTAAAAAATGAAGTCTTTGGGGAGCAGTATTCAGTCTACTAGAGTTTGCCATCTGGACCCCAAATTTATCTCCATTCCTCATGCAAAAATACATTCACCCTATCTTAGCATATTTCAAAACCTCAAAAATTATAGTGTCAATTCAATTTCCTAATTCCTATCTAAATACCATCCGTTTAGAAATCCCAAATCTCATGATCTAAGATTAGGCATGGCTGAGACGCTGGGTGTGACCCATCCTGGGATAAAATTCCTTTCCATCCCCTGGATCTATAAAATGGAAAAACAAGCTATCTGTACCCCAAAACAGGAGCAGGGCCCCCCGAAAGCAATAGTTGGAGACATTTTAATTCCCAAAGGCTGCATGTGGGAGGAAGAAAGAAAATAGAATTATAAGCATTTTCCAGTGATTTCATTCTCTACTACTCTATTCACTTTGTCTGTATGAAATCTCCATTGTGCCCTCGAATAAGGATATGTGGGATTTTTTGTGGGATCCATCTCGATAATCCATCTCAAGAGCCTTAACTTCATAACATCCTTCATTTTTTGGCTACATAATGTAACGGTCACAAGATGCAGGATATAGGTGTCTTTGAAGGCACTGTTGTTGTTTTTTTCAGCCTACCACAACTGGATTAGATAGATGTATTAATACATCTGAAGCAACTTTTAAAAGACTATAGGCTTAAAGTCTTTGTTTCTTTAGAAATCCTGCCATTTCATTTTATGAGTGTTTAATCTGAAAATGTAGCCACATGAAGACTACAGAGGCATTTCGGTTTAATAGTGATACTGTTCAGTATAAGGAGTGCTGTCAAGTAAATGTTGGACTGCTGATCACAAGGTTTATGGTTCAAACCCACCAGTGGCTCCTTGGGAGAAAAGGAGGCTACCTGCTTCCTCCCATAAAGATTTACAGCATCAGAAATCCTACGTATAGTCACTACAAGTATATCCTAACCAGAAAATCTTGAGGGATTTTATTTGGTATCTGTAGAAGAGATGTCCGTTAGCAATAAAGAGATTATGTTCATTGTACCTCTGGATTCCCAGAGTGGGTCTGGGAGACATTTAAAGAACCAGAGAGCACTATCTTAGTCCATCTGAGAGCCAGATGGGCTCTGATGAGCTACGCAACTCTGCTCTTCTAAGTATGAAAGCAGCGATGGGCAATTTACAAAGGAACGTAGCTGATAGTGTTCTAACAAAACTTTCTTTGCCAAGTCAGGAGGCAGGTCAGATTTGATTTGCCAACCAGTTTGTCCACCCTGTTATAGATGAATATGGAAACAACATGCCAGGCTAAAAATGCAGAGTAACTATCTGCTGTCTCATTTTCCATGAAACCGATTTTATAAAACTATAGTAAATATCAGAGGAGTGTGACATAGGGGTTACTCATTGGGCTACTAGCCACAAGGTCAGCAGTTCAAAACCACCAACTGCCCCATAAGAGAAAGACTGGGCTCTCCATTCCTGTAAAGAGTTACAGCCTAAGAAACTCAGAGGGGCAGTTCTACCCTATTCTATGGTGTCCCTATGAGTTAGTATCGACTTGATGGCAATGAGTTGAGTGATAATAAACATCATAGAATCTATATGTGGGAAGCTCGGGCATACTTTTGAGTCATCTTCATCTCAGACATATTCAAAATCAGAGGAAGTTGCAATGGGAACGAGCACTGACATTGAATACGGGAGGGGAGGTACAAGGTTTTCTGTGTCCTAGATGGTTGGAGAAACTTATTCCTCCACACCAAACCTCACCTTCTCCCTTTCAAATTTCAAACTTCTATTTTCGTTATTCCTTGGGCATTCGACCACTAAGGTGCTGGTTAATGGAATACGAGTGATGATGTGTGCAACTTCCAGGTCCTCTCATGAAATTAGACAAAGAAAGCTGCTTGTCCTCCTCCCTCACTCTTGCCCCTCTCAATAGACAGGGACATGGGCATGGGACATTGGCGTACTGCTGGTACGCCAGCCATCTTCCATCATGGGGAGGGGGAGAACACCTTAGGAGATGACAGAGCAGAGAAGATGGAGGGAGGATTCTTGCCTCCAGATAACCCTGTCAGGCAAAGTTTTCCAACCAGATTAGATGTGTTTTTGTTTTGTTTATGACAGAGAAGGAAACTTTGCAGGTAACTGAAGTCACATTTGTTCTTTGTTCAAATCAGGAATAACACTGCTCGAATGAGCACACAGACTGGCTCCCCCACTCCTAAACAGAGCAGTCTGCCCTCCGTTCTCAGTTGCTCACAGAATTCCAAGCCTGCGATCTCATTTACTTTCTTGACTCAAAAACAAGCAAACAGCATACCTGGGTAGGAGAGCCACGCAGGTCGTGAGGACGCACACTAAATAGAAGACCGGATCCAGCAGGTGCTGCTGCATAATCCAGTAGGGGTTGGATGGTGGGTTGCAAGTGACACACATGGCTCCGAAAGCCAAGGCAAAGATAAAATAAGATAAGAAGCTACCAACGATGACCAGCATGTGGATCCAAGTCTGTAAGATACAAATAGGAGAATGTAAACATAGGGTTGTGTAGCCTGGAAAAACCTGTTAAAAAAAAACTCCATTGAACCTGTGATGGAGTAGTGTGTACACAACGTGATGATGCAATAAGAAGCTAAAGTCCCCGGACAGCCCATATCCCTGGATGGGTTTTGTAAAGTGATACTAAATGCCAAAAGGTCATTCTGTTGGCACGTTTAACCGATGGGGTTAATTTAAAGGAGTCCTGATGGTGCAGGGGTTAAACACTCTGATGACATCCAATAGGCAGGGTTTCTATGGGAAGGGATTGACTCAAAGGCAATGGGTAAGTGTGCTTTGTATTGTCCATCACATGTTCAGATGGTCTCTTCTTTTTCTTTTCAAGTCACTCTGATCTGTTTCTTCTTAAAGGAAAGCCTTCATCTACTGGTCCTTAAACGTGAGCCATCCAGTGGTAGGCAGACATCACTGTTTGTCACCGCTATTCTCCTCGCCCTGTGCACCAACCTCCAGAGGACTGGGGAGAATTGCATTTCCTCAGCCCTTGAAATAAATGTGCCACTTCTTTTAACAATAGAGTGTGATTGGGAGGAACATGTGATATTTTCCAGTGTACGCATGGAAGGGTTGGTGCGTGGTTTTCCATGCCAACCCTGTTGCCTGCATGATGGCCGCGAAGTCCAATTCTAGACATAACAGCTAGGTGACAAGAGCATGGGTTGCTGAACTACCCTGAGAGGACAACTCCCTTTGAACTCTTTGGACCTTTGGAGACGGTATATGCGCAAGACATACATCTTTGCTGTCTCCTCCGTTGTTCTGTTGTTGGTTTTCAGGTTGCACAATAACTTACTGCAAATCAACGTATATAACATCTCACCTTGACTATTTCTGTCCTCTTCCTTGTCATCTTACTTTTATGGATATTTCTCATTATACTGGTTCACTCTGTCCTTAAATAACCTGATTGAAAAGCGGCAGCATTCTCAGCATCTTTGGTGTAATAGCAGCCCCGCCCCCTAGCTCCTGCCCTCATTGCTCTGAGGTGGGGTGCCATTTGTCATAGTTCTCACAGAAAATTAGCAAGAGAAGACCAGGGGTGGTGAAAACAGTTCAGTACTTGACTATTCTATGAAAGGCTTGACGTTCGAAGTCATCAAGAAGGCAAGCCTGGGGCTCTGCTGGGCAAAGCTCACAGCCCGAGACCTCAACGGAGCAGCACTCACTGCATGTGCGGGTTGCTAAGAGTCAGAATGCAGGTGATAACTGACATTGGAGATAAGGGTGGAGGTTCACGCAGCTGAACAACAGTGTGGTCGGACACAACAGCACCCAGCAGACATCCTCGTTGGCATCATCAGAAGGATGCAAAGGACTCGCCTTATTTTGTAATGCTCAATGTTGTTATTGAATACTAGTGGCCTGTCATTGGTCAGGGTGCGGGAGGGGGCTGGTGTGTGTCTGGCATGTTGAGGAAACACCACCTCTGTTTAACCCTTTCAATTTTGTCAGGGCTACATTCTCCCCCCAAAAAACTCATTTTCTCCTTCCTCTGAGGTGCGGAAAGTCTTTCCCCATGGGAGATATGTTCAAAAGGGCTGCAAGGAATACTCATTTATGAAATAGACAGACCGTTCAAACATCCTGGCTAAACCCTTGGTGGCTATTCTCACATCTCTAAAACACTCCTGGCTCCCGGCCTTTCTTACTTTCATGTATTTTCTTCTCTTCGAGCCTTACTACACCAATGTTCCCTCCCCCCTCCCCAACTTAAGACTGATGTGCCTTTGAAAAGTGAGGCCGTGGTTCCATGAAGGTCGCCCCTTTAACAAAGCGAGGCCACACATGAAAGAGGCCTTGAACAGAAAGCAACAGGAAGATGGGAAGTCATGATGAAAGAGAAGGGCAAGAGCCCAAAAGCGTGCAGGGAAAGCGATTCAGCTGCTTCGTCAGGCTGATTGGCAAGGGTCTCTGGAAGCGGTGAGCTCCAGCAAACCCTCCCATGGTACCAGAGAGGCTTCTTTAATGGTATGTCTTGTTTGGGGCATTGCATGTAGTCTTGACAAACTATTTCTCTCCTGGCCAAAGCCTATGGCAGCAGGACCCAGGAATCAAAAGCGAGAAGCCCAGAGGTTCATCCCGACAAGGCAGCCCATTCGTATCTCTCCCAGCACCGCCAGGATCACTCTGGGTCCTCTTTTATTTGATGAGGCATGGTTCTCGAATTCTCCTTCAGTTATCTTTCAAAATATATTCCCCATCGGCTTGGCTTACTCAGTTTAGCTAACTGTTGCTTATTACCAGGAAATACAAACTGAGATACTTCATGAACATGCTAGATCATCTCACCAGGGGGCAGCAAACTTTCAAGATGGAAGAGCCAATCCCGCCTCTCACCATAATTTAAAAATTATTCACGAGTCTTAGATATATTTTTGCAAACAAATGAAATCACGATTGGAATAATATCCTCTAAAACTTTTCAGTTTTACTTCAGAGTTACAGGCAGGCAACAATAAAGTCTCTTAACATTTAAATGATTTTTTTTAAAAACCATACACATGCTGCACTTTTTAGAGTCTCCTTTATTCAGCCCAGTTGGTCTAAGCAGACACTGACCTTTTGCTAACTTTGGAGTTCAAAAGATTGTGAAAGCAGGTTCTAAGCAGAGAGCATGTGTGGCTAAAAGAACGATTGTGCCCTACTTTGGAAATGACTATAATTAAGAGTCAAGGGGCATCCAGTGTGTCTCATTTGAAATGTGTTCCTTTTCAGGATGGTAAATATATTACCCAAACCTGGTGAGTTCTTATTCATTTATAACTCCAAATACTTTTCAGTATTATAGCACCCCTCTTGTTGTAGATACTGGGAACAAAGCAGGCATGATCTCTGCTCTCCTAGACATCCTGGCTACTGATGAGGAGAAGCTAGACTCGTCGCCTGCCTCCTGCTTCCATGAACCACCAACCCGGACTCAAATAATGGCACCATCAACCGTATAATTGGAAATGACCATTAGAGCTGTGTGTGAAAGACAAAAGGAGGAGTTGAACAAAAGGATAGTTAGGGAAGAGTTCTTCGGCAGGTAATAATTTTGGTGAGACAGAAAGAAAGCAAGAAGAAAGAAAGGAAGGAAGAAAGAAAGAAAATGGAGCTCAGGAAATCCATAGGGGGTGCCAGCAATGAAATTTCTTAGTCATTAATCAAAAGGATGTGCTCACCAGAGGTGTCTCAGAAGAAAGGCTTGTGATCTACTTCTAAAATCAGCAACTGAAAATCCCATAGAACACAATTCAACACAATAGACAGTGATTTTTTTTAGGGGCAGAGGTACTAAGACTCTCCCCATATTCCCATAAGCAGATGTGATAAGTGTGAAGGCCCTGGTGTGGCCACGAGCTCGGTGGATTTCTCAGACAGAAAGAGGGGTGGTGTGGCTCCAGTGTGCAGCCAGAAGTAGGGCATGCATCAGGCCCTGTACATCATGTGAAGGGGGTTTCCAAGTTTATTGTAAGTGCAATGGGAAACCATTTAAAAGAAACCAGCCAAGGGAGAGTTCTATGCTCTCATTTAAATTGTTTTAAAAGATGGTTCTGGGCACTCTATGAAGCGTGGGGTCAGGAGTAGAAGTAGAAAGACAAAAGTTGGAGGCTGTCGCAATCGTTCAGGAATGAACAGCAATGATTTAGCCTATAAGGGAGGCAAGGGCAAGGGAAAGGGGTGTCACAAGGCATCACAAGAGAGGAGTTTGTTTTGCAGACATTAGCTGGCTCTTGTACCATCTCCAAAGGGAAACCGACAATCAAGCTAACCATCTGAGTCCTAAACACTCCCTTTGCAATCATTTGCAAAATCATAGCTTGCAATCATTTTAACAAAGTCTTAATATTTACCACTAAATGAACAATTAAGTTTTTATTTTTCATTCAAAAAGACCAATATTTCAATGAAAGGTAAATTTTTTTGTTCATTTTTTTTATTAGGGTGAAAGAGATGACTTTTTTTGCATTGTGAGTGTGACAGTTACATAATCTGTCAACTTGCAAGGGGGTGGAGTCTAGCCTGTCAATCATGTCACAGCCAATGAGGTGTATATGTGGGTATGGCCTTTTCCTGAGGATTCTGGGAATTACTGTCTTCCTCCTTGGAGGTGGGACATACACTCTGCTACACATTCCTGTTGATAAGCTACATGGGGTTATGCTGATGGAGCCAGAGTCCTGGAGCTGGAGGAGCCATATAGAGACAACCACGCTAGGCTGAGATGCTTCCACTGCCACTGAATCCACAAGATGTTACACTCACAGGCCGGTGATCTCCCAGCATTCAGCATCATTGCATGTGCTGTGTGAGCCTGAAGAGGAATTGATAGATAGTGTAGAACATATGGGTTAATATCAGACTTATTGACTGGATCTGGACTGGGTTGTGATGTTTTCTTAATATAGTTACTTTTTGGTGCAAGACTCTTTCTTATACACACGAGTGTAGCTGGATTTGCTTCTCTAGTTAACTAAAACTAGAGGCATAAAAGCATTGCTTAATAAAGCCAGTGGAATAAGACCATGGCACAGCAACTCTTGTTATTTTAGCAACATAACATAACAAAGTGTTAGCATGGTCATAAAGAATGCTGGCCATAGATGGATGATTATTTTCCCAGGCTGACTCACACCTCCATGAACCATCCCCAAGGCAACCCAGCAGGTGTTTTCTGATTTCCCTAGTCACACATCACACTCAGCTTAACGGTACTCAATGATCAACAAGAGCCAAGGGTGTCACCTTTCTTCCACAGAGTCATTACTCTTCTCATTACTGCTTGTCTTCTGGGCATGAAGGTCTTATCAGGGTCATTGTTAACAGAAGACGTTTCCTCAAATGCAAAGAGAGGCAGGCTACTTCCGCGGCATGAAAAACACTCACCAAACTCTTGCTTTCAATGACCAGATGGAGTAGAATAATGAAAAGAACGGCTGTATTCAGCGGGTTTCCAAATGTAAAGATGTCGATGTCTGAGCCCTGGTAGGTCTGCAAAGAGAGGACAGTGGTCTTAAGAGGGATGCACACATGTCTGGTGCTGGAAGTTCCCATCGTTAACCTGCAATTCACTTGAGCCTCATCTACAATGTTTCCAATAACTGGTCATTTAGGGATAAACTTCCATGTTGGAAAATAAACAACAACTGCAACCAAAGAGAATGAATATCTTGCAGACAGGCCATCCAATCTCTGAACTCTGAAATAGTCTTTTGGAAACACTTACTCATAGATCTCTCTTTTTAAGAGATGTAAAGTGATCAAATCTCTTCCACTTAATACAGCTTCCAATCTTTAAAAATAACTATTATGACTACCTTGAGGTGACGTCTTTTCCTTTCATAAATAAATAGACCCCCACTCTCTTACATAACTGCCTTCAAGTTCTTCAACTACTCCACATCATACACAGCATTCAATGTTCTGATCTTGAAGTCAGGATCTATCTTTAGCAAATGGGTGTTTATGTCCCTCGGGGACACTCATTCATTTTTGCTTTGTTTGTGCTGATTACACACACCTTCAGAAAAAATAAGTCTCTACTTTTTAAAAAGAGGCTGTACCCTCCTCCACCCCTCTTGCTGCTTCTCTCATTTTTAACTGACTTAATAACATTGGCCAGACCATCAATTTTATTCAAGGCATTGACAAAAATTACCATGCAGTGCAGGACTAAAGAGAGACCCAGGAGTGAATGAGGCACTCGTCTCCAAATCTAATCAATTAACTAATTTAATTTTGACATATTTCATAGTTGAGTCAATTAATAACTCATCTGATTATAAGAACAATCTACCCATGAATATGTTGCTACAAATGGCAAAATACACGTGAGCATCATTGATTCATTGGAAGCAAATAGAAGGACTGAACATGAACTCACATAGTAAGGCACAAAGAAGCAGACCAGACTTTGATAAAAGGCATCCAGCAAGGTGATCCAGAATGTCAGAGGTAAGTATGCCTGGGAAATAAACAGGTACAGGGGAGAGAGTAAGATGAACAGGGTCGAATCAATGTCCAGGGGCAATATAAACAAGTGCTTGCCTTTTCACTCAAAGACAAGTGGAACTTCCCAATAGTGGTAGAAAGGAGGGGAGACTGCACTGAAGAAAAATAGCCCTGAATGAACCCTCCTGCAACATCCCTTTCTCAGTGGATGGACTTTCAGTTTATGGGGGGAAAGTGTGAGTGTTACTAACGGGGCATGTCCTATGGATTGAGAAATGAGCCTTGCTGGCACATTAGAGGGAGCCTGTGTGGAGGCAGGGCTGCGTGTTGGATCACTAACCACAAGATCAGAGTTCAGAAGCACCAGCTTCTCTTGGGGAGAAAGATGGGCTTTCTACTCTAGCAAAAAGTTACAGTCTTGGAGACCCATGGAGACAGTTCTACCCTGTCTCAGAGGGCGGCTATGAGTCACAGCCGTGGCAGTGAGTTTATTTTTTTTCTATTTTAGCAGAGCAGGGGATTACTTTTTGGGTGATTAACTGCAAGGTTGGCAGTTGAAATCTAGCAGTTGCCTGTGGGAAAAAGATGGGACTTTCTGCTCCTGTAAAGATTCATAAACTTGGAAACCCAAAGGAGGTGGTCTATCTTAAAGGGTTGGTTGCTTGATGGTAGGAAGTTTGGCTTGGTGATTGGTAATTCTTTCAATGAGTTCCCATTGCATTTCCAATACAATTGGTGTTCCACTGCAAACCCTTCCTGTGACCTATAAGGTCCTGCCTGGTCTGTCCATACACTACATAGCTCTCTAGAATCACCTCCTCAGTTTTGGATGGGCCCTCATTATGCTCCTGTCACGACAGTCTTTACTCTATTTTTTATGAATGCAAAATTCATTTTTCCCCCTTGGGATTTTATCTCACAGGAATTCCCTCTGCTGAGATTTCTTTGTGCTGAACCTTCCACTCAGCCAACCCCTCAGTCCTAGGTCAAGATAAGTTCCTCATAAAGATATTCCTGGATAAGCTTACAAGGTGCCCCCACCCAATCACTCAAGATTCTCTTGGTTCTTTTTGAAGTCTCAACACCATCAAAAATGTTTTTTTCCTATAGATTGTCGGGTTCTTTCATCAGAACATGTTTCATGGCATGGAAGACAGACTCTTATCCACATGACCAAAGTTGTGTCTGATACACAGTAGTCACTCAACAAATACTTGGTGAACTAATACATTGTTCTTATATAACTCCAATGTGCTTAAATAGTTTTTGCCCAAAGAGAAGGATCTAATAGAGACACCACTAGTTGAGTGATTAGAAAACAGAGCAACTCTGATGGAATGGTAATGGCAGCTACTGTAAATGTGTACAGAGATTTTTAGGTTGCTTTCAGATCCAGGGAGTTTCCAGTGACTCCCTCCATAGATACAATGGACACTCATGCATCACATGCTTATCTTTCCTTAACATGCTCTTTTTTGTTTTGCTTTCTTCAAAATGCAAAGTCCGGCTGAAAAGTCCTTCAAAATGTGTTAGAGACTTCTCAAGCTGTCTTCCAGATGACATTCCTTAACACACACACGTGATCCCTATATGAAAATGTTCTATTCTTCAAGAAACTAGCTTTACATTTTTTTACATTTACAACTTAAAAAAAAATCTCTTTGTTCACTGGACAACCAACAACAAAGGCTTGCTTTGAGCCCATGCTTCCCGGTACCTTCTTTTACCATTTTCTGTTTGGCGTGATGGACGCTCTGTCTCTGTCCATCCAAATGTCCATAAAATCGAAGCAAGAAGCACAATCAAATGGTATGGGAAACTGTGCCAGAGTCAAAGGAGCAACCAAATTCACTAGACCGAGAGAACAGCTAGTGATAAGCTAAAATATGTCATGATTCGATAGCAATTGAAGTTGCTCCCAAACCCTACGGACACAAGGGAAAAAATGCTATTTCCCCTTCAGTCACATGAGTAACTTGGCTTAGCAGAGTGGAGAGGAGGGAGTCAAGGATAAAATGAATGCGAGGCTGATGGGATTAACTCATACAATTTCTTGGAAGCTGAGAAGGAAAATATGGAGATGAAGTCCAGGAGTGAAACGAAGACTTGTGAAGGTGATGAGGGCTGGGTAATAGATGATTGCTTCTTGGAAGGAGAGCCTCTGCCTGCAGCCTTTACAGGAGAGAGACTATCTACCCTGGAGAGAACACGTCATGACCCCGGAGACAGCAAACGACCCAGGCATGAAATGGCATTTGTCTGGAGAGCAAGTTCAAAAAAAGGACAGCTTCTGGAAGGTAAAGTTGATGAAATCAGTGACCTGTCATCAATGGTCACATGCTGTGACTCTGCCTATCACCATGCTTTATAACACTGGCCAGCTCAACAGAGCAAGGCATGCAAAGCTTTGATAATTGGGTTCAACAACAGGAAACAGTGACTTCAACTCTCCCAAGGGAAAGAACCAATTACAATCTTCAGTCTGGGTAAAGCGGCTTTTAAAAACCCTAGCTGTAAAAACAGATTGAGATTTTTATTCCCCCTTTCCCAAAGGACATGTAATTTAACTGGTTCTGAGCTTAGAGACAACCCTCATTGATATCAACCACACATTCCTGCATGCTGGCCCTTGCTTGATCTCTAAGTTAGACCAGACTTCTTTAGGAAAAGCTCATGTTTCCCACTTTGAGTAGATTGGACACTATTAAAGGATTGTAAGAATTTCTTCTTCTCTGGAATCTGAATGTATCATAGTTTCTCCTCTGATTAGGCTGCTCTCAATCGCCTAAGGACATTATTAAATAATTCCCCGTCTGAAAAGGCAGCTCAAGTCGGAAAAAAGATGGACTAACATAAATGCATCATCTTAAATTTGGGGATTTCTTCTAACTTTATATCTAACTTTAGAGGGTAGAAATAGCAATACTGAGATCTTAATAAGGTTAGAAAGTTTTTATGCACTATCTTATTTAATCCTTCCACCATCTTCATAAAGTAGGAAACAGAAGCACACAGGCAAGTTAGATAACTTGCCAGCAGCACACCTCCAGGATCTGGATTGGAACTCAGATGAAACAGAATCCTCTTTTTGAAATATGTGCTGAGCTGCTCATGATCAATATTTTCAGGGCAGCGATTTAAGTTCAACACTCAGATTTATCATAATTTTTAAAGAATTTTAAAAACTGTGCCTATTTTTCATCCGTCCAGAATTCCTACAGGAAACCCTTCTTCCCATGTCATTCAAATGACACAGAGAGAGATGACTCACTCTCTGTCCTCAGAGATAGATACATGTCCCAGGTTTGATAAAAAGGAAACTATCTTTAGAGTAAAAATGATAAACACAAAGGGCAGCATGTGTCCTAAGGAAAGCCATTGAGTCTTAATAAAGAAACACAGTTGCTTTATGCATCGCAAGGTCTTATCACCATTATGCTTGGATTCTGTAGCCATATGAGTTAACACTTTCCCCTCTACCCCTTTGCATGAAAACAAAAATACCTTCTCACTGTTACTAAGCCAATTTTAGCTGGGTTCTCTGTCACTTGAAAATGAAAAGGACCTTCCTGAAAGAGTCCTCTTCTCAAGATAGAGATAACTCATCAGCTGACCCACTCTGCTTTGTCTAGCTTCTGTGTTTATGGGGCCCCTGTGCATCTCAGTCCTGTGATCCTGATAATGCACTTGCAATCAAAGTTTGGACTGTTGGTCAATGAACTCCAAAATAGAGTGTTCAAGATGCAAGGAAAACATAGTGTGTCTTTCTGTAGCAAAAAAATAATGGGAGAGAGTATGAATCCACTTACACACTAGCTCAGTGACTTTAGAACAACTCCCTGTGTCTGACTTCCACTGGGAGTAAGCCTAATGGCAGCACTTAATCTGGTAGCATTGCTTTGAGGTTTAGATATATGTATTCTTCCCACTAACACAGTGCCTGAGTCCTAGTAGGTTTTACAAAATGTTCCTATCTCCACGCCACATTAGTGGCAGTTATGATTCATTTTGTGAAAGATGAACTAGAAAGAAGTCTTGAGAGATAGCCAGTTAATTGGCCACAACAACACCAAGTCAGAAACCACAAGGGCTAAGGCAACAGGGTGGGAAAGGGTCAGGGGGAAAGCAGATAGATATGAGTGATCTACCAGGGGCCCACTGAGAGAAGTAATAGACAAGTTGATTGGAGAGAGGCCACGGACTTGTTTAGATATCTCTATGGCAGCATGTACACTGGTACAGATAGGAACTGGAAACACAGCGAATCCAGGAGAGATGACCCTTTTAGGACCAGTGGTGGGAGTGGCAATATTGGAAGGGTAGAGGGAAGGTGGTGTAAAAAGGGGGAACCGATTACAAGGATCTACATATAGCTTCCTCCCTGGGGGATGGACAACATTAAAGTGGGTGGAGGGAGACGTCAGACAGTGTAAAATATTACAAAATAATAATAATAATTTATAAATTATCAGGGTTTCCTGAAGGAAGGGCTGGGGAGGGAGGGTGAAAATGAGGAGTTGATACCAAAGGCTCAAGTAGAAAGCAAATATTTTGAAAATGATGAGGGCAACAAATTTACAGATGTGCTTGACACAATGGATGGATTGTGATGAGTTGCATGAGCCCCCAGTAAAATGATTTTTTAAAAAAGATATCTCTGTGACTTATTTGACAACTGTTAGTGTGTCACTGAATGTGCTCTTGGTACATGGCACCACAGAATCATATAATTGTGAGTGACATTCTGACTTTTGGAATTGGACATCAAGTCTTTCTTTCTAGTCTGTCTTAAATGTGAAACGCCACTGAAAGCTATTCAATGTTGGAGCTACACAACTTTCTCCAGTGACAATGGGTGGTAGCTCTGCTTGTGATCCCTTGAATGGGAATTGAACCCATGTTTCCCACAGTGAAGGTGAGAATACTACCATGGAATCACTACTGCCTTCTTGACTGCAAGACAATACCCCAAACAGTGACTCTATAATGACAGAGTAGAACTTCCCCTGTGGGTTTCTGAGAATGTAATTCTTTATGGGAGTAGGAAACTTCATCTTTCTCCCATGAAGCAGTTCACTATGCCACCATGTCTTCTGAATGACCAGAGACTTGGGAATTTTAACTTTGGCTTTGGAACCACAGGGAAACCATAATCTGGCTCACCACCTTTAGCTGTGAGATCTTTGGGGACCCAATTTAACCTCACCGAGACTCCGATTCACCATTTCAGAATAGGGATATGCTCATTCATAGATTATGCTCAAAGAATTTTTTTGAATTTTTTTTAAGACACAACTTAGCACACAACTGATGAAACAGGGGGTTAGTGAATGCTAGATATTATTTTTTGTAGGGTCTCAGAAACCAGATTTCTTCTGTTAACGTACTTATGGCATTTTAACTGTGTTCAGCTTGGGGCAAGTGCTATTAGAAATATTTTAAGATGATGAGATATTTCAAATACTTTAACAATAGTTTTTAACACATGCCCGTAGTTGGATTGGGTTGGCTGAGAAATGCCTGCTGTTGACAATGAATTTCTATCCCTCTAAAGATTTGTTCTAGCACCTACCTCTGACTTCTGGCCACTCTTGTATAGTTCAGGCAGCCGCATTAGCGTCTCTGCAGACACATCTTTCTCCAAAACACCATAAATGACGGGAGGGGCAGAGGTGAAGAGCAGGTTGAAGAAGATCAAAACCCAGTAGTCGGTCATGGATGTCCCAGAAAACCCACAAAAGAACTGATACCAGAAAAGGAGGTTCACATAGGCCTAGGATACAGAAAAAAACATTAAGATCATAGAAAAAAATGTGTGCTAATTAAACAATCTGTACATGCTGTTAACAGTGAAATCTTGGCAACTCTGAAATTCTGTTTTCTCTCTTACTAAATGGGAGACCAAAACTTACCTTTCAGCTGCTCTTGGAGACTGTTTCATAAAATTAAAACATGCACATAAACACACACACATTTTTCACGATGTGATGCCAGGTATTGTTCTCATAGATGCATTTTGTACGTGGATCAAGAGGCAATTGTGAGAACAGAACAAAGGAATACTGTATGGTTTAAAATAAGGCAAAGTGGGCTGAGCCCCGGTGGTGTAAGTGGTTGAGTGCGGGACTGTGGCCCGCGGGTTTGGAGGTTCAAATCCAGCGGCGGCTCTCAGGAGTAGGGCTGGTAGCTCCCACGACCACCAGAGGGCAGTGATTCCCCCCCTCCCCCAAATAAAAAAGATAAAATAAGGCAAGGTGGGTGTCCATCTGTAGGCTGAATGAATCATCAGAGAAGTTGGATTATATGAAGAAAAATGTCGCATCAATTGTGGAGAAAGGCTTAACAACCAGAGATATGAAGATAGCATAAGCTTGCTTGCTGGAGGTGAGGATTGAAATTGAAGCTCTTGCTGATCAAGATCAAGGATTGTAGCCTTCCATATGGATTGCAACTCAACGGAAGGAAGATGCAAATCCTCACAACCACACAAATAGGGAACATCAGGATACACGTAGCAAAGGTTGACGTTGTCAGGGATTTTTGCTTGCGTGGGCTCACAGTCCATGCTCCTGGAAACAGCAGTCCAGAGATCACAGGACGCATTGTGTCAAGTCCATCTGCGGCTTCCATGCTCTCTAGAGCACCAAAAAAGGAAAGATGCTATTTTGAGGATAAAAGTGTACCTCACCCAAGCAGCGATATTTTCAATCGCCTCCTATGCATGTGAAAGCTGGGCTTTGGAGGAAGACTGAAGAAGGATCCGTGCATTTGAATTGTGGTGCTGGAGAAGAATATTGAACATACCACGGAGTGCTAAATGGACAAAGTTATCTGTCGTGAAGAAATACCGCCAGAGTGCCCCTCAGAGGCAAGGATGGCAGGACCTCATCCTACATACTTTGGACATATTGTCTGGAGAGACCAGCCCCTGGAGAGGACATGATGCTCGGCCAGGTGGAGGGGTGATGAAGGAGAGGACGGCCCTCAAGGGGATGGATTGACACAGTGGCTGCAGCGATGAGGTCAGCCATTGGAACAAGTGCTGGGACGGTGCAGGGCCACGCACGGCTTCCTCTGTTGTGCACAGCATTCCTATTGGATCTGAACTGACTCCATGGCACCTGACAACAACAGGTATTGTTCTCAGAGCATCCGATAGCTTGGGAATGATTATGGATCCTATTCTACAGATCTAAATAAGCCCGAAGCACAGAGATACTAAGACACATGTCCTAAGTGACTCGGATTGTAAGTGGCAGAGCCAATATTGAAATGGACATATTTTAGCTTGAAATGAAGAACACCTACCCCAGGGCCTGGAAGGTACAAGCACCAAACAAATGCTCCTTCTTCTGCTTCCTGGGTCCCCAGTTACGTTCTAGCAGAATGGGGCCAGCAGGGCAACAATTGTCCCAGTCAATCTGGATCTTCAAAGATTCCTAGGATGTGGGGCACTCCTTGCCCAAAATAGGACATTCTCAGGCAGAGCAGGACAACTGGTCATTGTAGATGTCTGGACAAAGCATCCTACAGGATTTTGTCTTATACTCTATGCTCTCAAGCAAGGCAAGCCACTGGAAAGCACAATAGACTCAGCTTTGGGGGGGTCCTTTCTAAGGCCTGGGGGTACTTTTTAGTGACTATGTGATTGTAGGCCATTTAACATTTTCTCCAAATTTTAGTTTCTTGCCCTATAAAATGAGAATTATAGACTGAAGGGTGACCCTCAATTTAGGGAGAGACTCTAGTCTTCAATACATTTCTGGGTGACACAAATAGTTTGTGTTCAGTGATCAAGAGGAAAACTGGCTGTGTCAAATCCATTCAGTGGCACTGCAGAAGGACCAGAAGAAATCAAGAGTCCCGATGATCTATTTAAATTTGTTCTCGTTCTTAATATTTTCCACTTTCTTTGTGATTGAGGCTTTGCTTTGTTATTCTTGTTAGTTTTGTTTGTTGTTTTTACATGTTTTTCTTTATATGAAATCCAGAATATGTAAATCTATAGTAAATGTATTGATGGTACTTTGGGGGGGGGGTATGGTCAGGCAAGCTAAGGGAAAATGAGAAGGGAATAATGATGAGTAGAATGGAGGAAATGTTCTAAAATGCATTGTGATGATGATTGTACAACTCTTTTTTTATGTGATTGAACTGTTGAATTGTATAATACGTGAATTGCATGCCAATAAAACTGTTGGGGGAAACAATCCCAACACAGAAACCCTACAGAGTGGTTCTTTTGCACACATGGGGTCACCAAGGGTCCCCATCCACTTCATGGCAATGGGTTTCTATGAATTTCTATGATGTGTACAGAGCCTTATAAATGCTCTCATTCAGGTTGCAGATAAATGACAAACCTCTGGGACAGCAGCCACAAGTTTTAGATTAGAAGTGCTGAGGGTAAAATACACCAGACTTCTGGAAATGTATCATTTTGAGGAACATGTGGTGGGATCATGATTCTGGGGAGTGAATCCATCACTTTCACCAGTATCTCCCGAATTGTGCATGGCCTAAGAACCATGTCTTAGTAAGATGAAAGGCTCCCGACACTCACCCTTTCTCTACATGCTGTACAACATACTTGCTTGGTAATGAAGAGGTGGACATTTAGCCTGAAGGGTACTGGTATGAATGGCCATCCAAGGATTATAAGTAGAAACCATTAGGGGTTCTTGCTCTCTGGTGACATTCTCTCTACTAATAAAGGTTCCTTCTCTCTTTGAGAGTGAGAGGTGTCTTTCTAGTATTCATATTTATTTTACGAATACTGTTGGTGCTGTCCAGTAAACAATGGGTTGCTAACCTCTAGTCCAGTACTTTTTAACCTGTGGGTCATGACCCATTTGGGAGTTGAATGGCCCTTTCACAGGAGTCGCCCAATTCATAACAGAAGCAAAATGACAGTTATGAAGCAGCAAGGAAAATAATTTTATGGTTGGGGGAGACAGGGTCGTCACAACATGAAGAACTGTATTAAAGGGTTGTGGCATTAGGAAGGTTGAGAACCCCTGTTCTAATATTTCAAATCCTCCAGCTGTTCCTCAAGAGAAAGAGAAAGCTGTGCTCCTGTAAACATTCACAGTCTGGAAGTCCTAGAGTCATGAGGAGTCTGAATAACCTCAAGGTAGTGGTTTGGGTTAGATTTTATCTTTGGGTTTAATCTAGGGTTGGTGGACATGGGGGGTTGCAGCAGAGTGGTGAGAAATTGGGAAATATTAAGGTATTAAAACAACAATGACCCCCCCCCAAAAAAAAAGGGCTGAGCCCCGGTAGTGCAGTGATTGTGCGCGGGATTGCAACCCACTGGGATGGAGGTTCAAATCCAGCAGCAAGGCTGGGCCTCCTACTCCCAACACCAGAGCCCCCTCCCCCCCCCAAAAAAACAAAAAACAAACAAAAAAAAAACAACCAACAATGACAAACCTTGGATGGGGGACTCCTCTCTAAAAGACATTGGTCATTGAATCCTGCAATTTTAAATGACAAGTCATAGCTTTCCTCAGTATTATAAAAGTGGGTCAAAAAACACCTGTGTGTTGGCCTCAACATGCTGACTTTTTTCTCAGTAAACTATAACCCTTTAACATCCCAAACTCAAAGCACCCCCAAACAAAATATTTGTACATATCTGCTCTAAAATTACCCCCTAGTAAGCACATTTTAAGTTGGGGAGAGCTTGCCTGCTTACGTACTAGCAGAACTATGCCCAGTCTCTGCTGTCCCCATAAGATCCCAGCCACCAGGTGCGGGGCCATAGCTGTACCTGTCCTTCAGGGTTCTCTGGTTTGGAGACTCCCTACATTGCTGTAGTGGGATACATCAAATCCCATCAAGCCACCTTCCCCGCCTTCTCTTCACAGATTTTTTCCCCTTGATCTTGTCCCCTGGTGGCTCCCTGTACTTCTTGCCTCTGGGAGTCTTCCTGAAGATGCTGTCAACACCTCTGAACTGTGATCCTGCCATCCTATGGCCATATCTTTTCTCTCAATCTTTCGAACTCACGTTGACCAGGTAGAGACGTTAAGAATTTAAAATACTGCCCTAACGTGTCTCTGACTTTTCTGACACTTGCAATATACACCAGTTCTGATTGGTATGTTGTCAGCTCCGTGTCCTTTTATCCATTATGCAACCACAGATGGACCATGAGAACTTCCATTGGGCTGACAGGCGTACATGTATGCACAGATCTAACCTGCACCTAGGCAGGAGCCGGCAAGGATTCCATTTGATGGTTGGTGTTCGACTCTGACTCCCAGTGGCCGTACAGGACAGAGTAGATTGCCCCATAGGGTTTCCTGAGCTATTATAGAGGGAAAAGCAGAAGGTCTTATCCCCCTTGGAGCCACTAATGAATTCGAAGGACCAACTTTTTGGGTTAGCAATCAAGCACTTAACTAGCTAACAGGTCAGCAGTTCTGAACCACTGGGAGCTGAGTGGGAGAAAGATGAGGCGTTCTACTCCCATAAAGAGTTAGTCTCAGAAAACCACGGGAAGGTCTGTCCTGTCTTGTTGGATTGCAATGAGTCAGAAACTGCCTGATAGCCAAGACGTTAGTGAGATACCGATGGGCTTCAAAGACTAAGAATAAATTGGGTCTGCGCAGTCATGCCATATTGACATCTTCCTGCCTGGACGAACTTTCCTGAAACATGCTAAGATCGACAAACTTTTATGAGAGAGAAAACAACTTCAAATGATGTTCCCAGGGTGACACCAGGCAGAGGCAGAGTTTTAATAAAACCCTGCCTGCGAGCCATTACATAATCTAACCAAGTTCTTTATGATCAAAATACGTATCGAGCACAAATATGCTGTCTAGACTTGCTAGAGAATGCTTACATGTTGTGAGCACTAGCAGCTAGAGGCTAAGCCACTGAGCTTTCCTCTGTATCCGTGTATTCAATAAACTACCAGGAACAGAGATTTGAGGGAGGCAAACACTCCTTGCTACCTCCTGCAAAACGCAAGCAAAGCTTTCCATTCCCTACTGAGAGACAGTATTAAATATTTCACCATTCTGCTTGTCACAACCTCCTTACGGAAGGTCAAGAATTGGATTTTAAATGAACCAGACAGCACTTAATTGAATTTAAATGCATAGGGAGTAGGGAACGCTAGCAGATGGACAAGCCTAGCAATTTGCTGTCAGCAGCTGAAACATAGCACATTCTCCAATTATTTCTGGGAAGACAGCAGGAGTGCTCCTGACTGCTCGCAAAGATCCAGGCAAAGTCAGCTTCATGCAGGTCACTTCCTCCTGATCCTCTGTACAACCTCCATTACCTGGGTATGGGGGGTGCAGGGGAGGGGGCACGCACGTATTCTCTGGTCACATACCACGTTCTTGTAGAAAAAATAGAGAATCATGTTGGACAGTCTTGTATAGCACCAGTGCCCGTGGACCAGAAGGAGCTTGCTGAGATGTCTGAACTGAGAAATGGCGAAGTCACTGGCCATCACAGCCTGCAGAGGCAAAAGTGGGGAAGAAGGTCATTCCGAGTTCAACACTTGTGAACAGGGACACAGCCTTGGCAATCTGACCAGCACTTCCTTGGCTCAGGTTAGTCCAACTGGTTGTTTGAAACTTATGCACATGCCCCACAGAAACTGAGAGCCTCGCTAGTGCTCAGTCCTCTAAGACGGCCGCAGGAAGTGAGACTTTTAACTCAATCACCACTGCCTAGGCTGTTTCAGTAAATGAACTTTGCAGAAAGAAAGGAAGGCAAGCAGCTCATAGCAAGAGCTCCGTCTTCTTCACGACAAAGTCTACTCAGCTTCTCCCCAATGAGACTCGAGGGAAGTACGGCACGCATTACTTTGTGTGACTGTGTAGAATGCATCACACAAAGAGGTAGGTGCGCTCCTTTAATGGCAGGGAGAAAGGCCAGTTTACAGTTCTCAGGACACCTAAGTCTCATTGCCTCCCTTCATCTGACAGCATTCATTCTGTACAAGCAAACCCATCTTGTGGATGATAAGCTTTTATCTGAATTTTATGCCTCAAACTTGTACCCATCATAGCAAACAGGGCACACCTGGTTCTTCAGTTCTTTCCTTTTTCCCTCCCCCTTCATCCTTCTCCTGTCTCTCAAAAACTTCAGGTTGTAGATTCTGTGGCAGTCATGTATTCGTGTGTCAATTTCATGACTGGGAGTCTAGCCTGTCAATCTGGAGAAATCCAATGAGGCCTTTGTGTGGACATGGCTTTCTCCTAAGAATTCTGGGAAGTCTCATGGTACTTCCCAATTAGAGAAGAGAAACTTGACTCAGTCTCTTGGAGTTGGTATACCGACAAGTCAAGATGGTGATATGCCGATAGACCCTGAGTCCTGTAATCTGGCGGAGCCAAAGGAGAAACCATATGGACTTGCCCCGATGTAACCAGACCCTGGGGGTCGGAGAAGCCACAGAGAGACCCCTGCCAATGCTGAGATGCTTCTACCACCAATGGATACTGCTGATGGACCCTGATCCCTGGAAATGAGGAGCCCTGGGGAGACCTCTGCCAGTGCAGGGATGCTTCTACTGCATGTGCTTTATGAGTCGGAAGGAGACTTTATAGACTGGTATCGGACATATGGGCTAATATCAGACTTATGGCCTCTGACAGGACTGAGTTGGGATGTTTTCTCAATGTTGCATTCTTCTTGTATATAAACTTGTCCCTTATATCCATATGCATGTCTTTGAATTTGTTTCTCTAGTTTACTGGACTAACACAGATTCCAATCACAGTAGTTTTCTTCAATGTCACAATTTGCAGAGTTACTACAGGACTACAAATAGATCTTTCTACCAAGGCACTTAAAACAACAACAACAACAACAACAAACAACTGAACAACACACATCATATGAGCCAGGGAAATGTGAGGCATGTAGTACATCATCATAAATAATGGTGCCATTGAGGTTTTATCACATAGATTTCTATCTATGGGTTGGTAGGTCAAGGCCATGGTCCTTGGGTGCGCAATGATCATTCACCTGCATGCCTTCTTGACCAGAGATCCCTATGCCAATGTCTGCCACCTGTATCATACTGACATCATTGGCACCATCGCCTGTAGGAGACAAGAGAAAATAGGGAGAAGCATATAATCAAGGGTTGCATGCTTTGTGAATCAACAGTGGCTACTAAAACAGGGTTAGGGACCCTCTGGAGTCTACCTCATTTCTCTAAATCATCTGGAAGCTGGTGAAGCACAAATTGAATGCAGAATCCCACTGACATCAGGAAGAGGTCCAAGTTCTGTGGGCCTGCTTTCAAGTCCTTCAGATGAATGATGGGGCCTACTTTGACTAACCTCTCCTTTCCGTGCCACCTTCCTTGCATCTACCTCTCCAAATACATGCTGCTCCTTCTAGTTCTCATATGTACTGTTTCTTTTTTTTTTTTTAATTTTTTGGAGGGCATCATTGCCCTCTGGTGGCGGGAGGAGGCCCAGCCTTTGATCCTGTGGAGTAGCTGCTGGAATTGAACCTCCATCCCAGTGGGCTGCAGTCCTGCGCACAACCACTATGCCACTGGGGCTCAGCCACATGTGGTGTTTTTCTAGTCTCCTAACACCACCTTCGCAATCTACATCCAGCCCCCCCACCCACCCACCCGCCGCCAATAAAACCAATCAGACTCACTGCCACGAAATTGATGCCAACTCAAGGTGACCGCCCCACCTTGTTGAATTTCATGTGCTCTTGCTCTGATTTGCTGTTACTTCCCTTGGGAAGTGCTCCCAAGAAGAGACCACATTCCCTTTCCTTAGGCCCCATTGCAGATCATTCTGTATGATAGAATGCTATGGTCATAGAGTCAGAGATCTGTTGGCTTTTCAGACTCTCTGGAAGCTTCTTAAAAGGAAGTACTACATTCCGGTTGGTAATGCGCATTTGTTGCTCCCAATCTCCCACCCCCCACTCGCCTGTTTTCTAGTATGAGTACCCTTATTTTCCTAGTTTAATCTGGGCCCATGCGGTTTGTTACTGTGAAGCCCAAGGCCAAATTTGCCTTGGGGCGCTCAGTCCAAACGTCTCCACTCTCATATTCTGTGTGTTGGTCTCAGTGATTGATGAAGAATGAATGGATGACTCAATTTAATTAATGCAACTGAAAAAAAACCCACAAATATTTGAATTCAAGGGCTTGAACATAACTTTCATTTATATGTTCTTTCAACAAGGTAATGAAGCAATATTCAAGCCCAACCCTAATATTGTACTACAGTCACCTGAGAAAGAAGTGTCGCATGATTTCTCTGGCTTGGCTAATGAGAGAAAATGTAAGCTGAGCACTTTTAGCACCTACCAGGCTGCCGTGAGGTCAGGAGGCGGGAAGCAATCCCGACGGAAACTGAAATTGAAAGAGACAACTGTGCCCACAGTTCGCTAACCTCTAAATGTTACATGTCTCTTCTCTTTCTTTTCAGCTATGTTCCTCTTTTCAGCGATTTCATCTCATGTCAAGATGTTAAATATCATTATGAGCCTTATGACTCTGCAATCTTCTCTCTATCCAAGTCTTCAAGGAGCCCTTGTCAAGTAATAGGCTATGGGTTGGACTGCAAACTATAAGTTTAGCAGTTCAAATCCACCAACTACTCCACGGGAGAAAACTGAGGCTTTCTGTCCCCTGGAAGCCATAGGGGTGGTGGTGCCATAAGGTCACTTTGCCTTGGAATTGCCTGAATGGCCTTGAGTCAAGAGCCAATTCCTCCTTTCTAAAGGGCAGTTTGTATACCCAGCTGTCCACTGATATGATTGCTTAGACTTTCACAGGGAACAAGAATAGCACTCAACTCTTGATTCTTCCACCTCCCTCTTGATGTGTGGTAACTAGTCCCTTTCTGTTTTCAGACCTTGGTGTTATATGAACAGCTCTCATATAACATATCTAATCCACCGCCATGGGTCACTCACTAGCTCCCCCTCCTAAACATGTTCGTTAGCTGGCCCTATCTCCACCTCCACTCTCTAGACCAGTGGTTCTCAACCTTCCTAATGCTGCAATCCTTTAATACAGTTCCCCATGTTGTGACCACCCCCCAAGCACAACATTATTTTCTTTGCTATATCATAAATGTCATTTTGCTGCTGTGATGAATTGGATCATCCCTGTGAAAGGGTCATTCGACCATCAAAGGGGTCGCGACCCACAGGATGAGGACCGCTGATCTAGGCCCAACATCTCTCTGGCCTTAATTAGTTTAATAGCTGCTCAATTGATTTCCTTCTTTACATCCTTGTACCTCAACAGTGACTCAACATTATCAAAGTGATCTCTCTTGGTTTTGCTTCAGTTATAGCCAGGATCAGAGCTCTGGTTAATTTTAGGGACATAGTCAGGATTGGGGTGTTATTTTAGTATTGGGGTTCAGTTCCATATGAGGAATATGGCTAGGTTTGGGGTTCAGATTAGGGTCAGCTTAAGTTTAGGGTTAGCACTATGACTGGGTTGGGGATGGGGATACAATACTAATGCTGTCAGGGTCACAGTAAATCTGAGTTTATGGAAACAGTTGGGGTTGGGGTTAGAGTAACTTTAGGGCAGGGGCTCACTCATTGCCATTGGGTCCATTCTGATTCACATCAACCCAATAGCTCAGAGTCAAGTCACCATTATGGCTTTCTGTGGCAGTAATGTGCTCCTGTATCAATTTCATGATTGGGAGTCTAAGGGTGTTGTTTAGGCTGTCAATCTGGAGATATCCAATGAGACCTCTGTGTGGGCATGGCTTTCTCCCGAGAATTCTGAGAAGTCTTGTGGTATTTCTCAATTGGAGAAGAGAGAGTAGAGAAACTACTGATAAGATGAGATGATAGCATGCTGATAGATCCTGATTCCTGGAGAATGGAGGAGCCGGAGGAGAGGCCACATGGGCTTGCCCTGATGGAGCCAAACCTCTGGGACCAGAGAAGCCATATGGAGACTCCTGCCAGTGCTGAGATGCTTGGAAGGCTTTGGGGAGATGCTTCTACTGCCACCAAACACACACCCACTGGCCTGTGATTGTCCTGGTGTCATTGCACATGCTTCGTAAGTCGGAAGGGGACTGCAGACTGGTATCAGACATATGGGTTAATGTAGGACTTGTGACTTTGGACTGGACTGGGTTGGGATGCTTTCTCAATGTTCCATTCCTCTTGTATATAAACCTTTCCTTTATATCCATATGCATGCTTAAGAATTTTTTTTCTCTAGTCTACCCGGATTAACAGCTTCTGAGATTGTAATTCTCTGTGGATGCAGAAAGACTCATCTTTTCCTGCAGAGTGGACTTTGGTCTCACACCGCCAACCCCACAGTGAGCAACCCAATACATCATCCATTACATCACCAGAGCACCTTAGGGGTAGGATGAAGATAAAGCAAAGTAATTTTCTTAAATGTGAGGCAAAGCATGTCTCTCCGATGTTCAAAATCCTCTAGCGTTTCCCTATTTTTCTTAGGTCAGAGTCAGATTTATAAAATGGCCCTAGAACCTTGCATGATCTGGGCATCTGGCAACTCATTGCCTTTTACAAGCTTGTGGGAATGCCTGGGACTTACCAAGTATGGGCCGCCTCATCGACTTAACTTTCATTACACCCTGCCCAGAATGCCAGCCCTACAGATTGTTTGCTCAGGATCGAGTCCTCCTTGTGACCTTCATCTGTGCTCACATACAACTTTATATGACACAGAGACCAGGTTTACACTAGCAGTATCCTTCCATATCTCTATCCTTGCTGTGCTATTTTTTTTTAGCATTTATCCCTGTCAGATAACTATATATGCACCTTTCTGTTTGTCTCATTGTTTTATTGAATGCTTTCTTCCAACTAAAATGTAAATTTCATAAGAAAAGTTGCTGTGTCATTTTGTTTTATACTCTTGTGTCTCCATTGCCCAGAAAAATATCTGGCACCTAGAAAACACACAAATATTTATTGAATGGACAATTTTTTTCATGTCCCCAAATTCTACAATCTAGACTTTTCAGTTTTATGATTTAGGATATTACCCTACTTTAAAACAGTTGGGTTTTGATGTTTTACTGGAATAATCCTTTAACAGAATAATCCTGCTACACTGTGATTGTATTTTCCGAGCAACAGCCCTATTACTAGCTCATCAAAAGAAAAGAAAAACCTCGAAGACTCAAACTCATTGCTATCGAGTTGATGATGCTGATTCTTGGTGACCCTCTAGGACAGAGTGGGTCTTCTTCCCCTGTGGGTTTCTGAGACTGTAACTCTCTATGGGCTTAGAAAGGCCCATCTTTCTCCCTCAGTGACAGGTGATTTGAACTGCTGACCTTCCAGTTAGCAGCCCATTCTGTCACCATGACAGTTCCAGGGCTCACTTTCTGCCTTTGTGCCCTCTTCCCCTCATTTATTCCCTTCTCCTTTCCCTCCATCGCCTATTTGATTTGTTACGAGCCCCGTCATTGCCTGTAGCTGGTCACATGCGTGATGGAGGGAGTAGGAGAAGAGAATAGAAGAGAGGAAGAGAGCACCAGTGCAGAAGGGGGTGAGAAAGATAGATAGAATGAGGTCCAGGTGACATCACCCACCGACGGATCTGCCTATGGTCTGATGTGAAAGGGAGAAGCCCAAGATCAACTCCCATCTCTACTCACCGATGGCCAAGGTCATCACTCGGAGGTGACTTCGGACCAATTTTACCACCTCACTTTTCTGCAGAGGCGTGGCCCGGCAACAGACCACAGCTTGACACCAAGCTGTCAGCTCCAGGAACTGCCTTTGAAGACTCTCTTGCAGGGCCAACTCTAGGGTCTTCCCAGTGATGACAAGTCCAGCCCGCAGCCTCAGGTCCTGGGGGCCAGGAGGTGGGTGGGAATCCGCCGTCAAGGGCACTTGCTCTGCTGAAGCACCGAGGTTCTTCTGAAGTTCTCTCAGAATGGTGTTCATCAGTGTCTCACAGGTGTCCTTGAAACAAGAGACAGTGCAGGTCAACGCTGGGGGGTCCAAAGTGATCACTCCCATCTACATGTATCATTTTCATTCTTTAGCAATTGCTGCTTCATGGCAACCCCAGGGGAGAAAAGAAGGTGTGATTTTCAAAGACTAGATGGCCCTTCCCCGTGGAGCACCGTGTGGATGCTGGGATGGGTTAAAAGGCTGAGGGCCTAATGCAACTTCAATTCCTGATGTGGTCTTTTCAAACCGCGGATCTCAAAAATGTTCGGGTCTTGTTCTGCCCTTTACTAGCAGCATCTGCTGGACCTTAGACAAGTTATGTAACTGCTCTGACCTTACATTTTCTCATCTGATGAATGGGAATATCATCAGCAGCACCACGTTCTGGTGAGGAGTAAGGGAAATGCTATCTATAAGATTCTTGCTGGGGGGGGGGGCATGCCAACAGCAGACGTGGAAAATCATCTCTATCGATTTTATCTTCTTTTTGATTCAATACATTATCCACTCATCTTTATGGAGAATTTACCACATGTTAGGAACAATGTAAGGTCCTAGAGGTGTGTCCGTGAACTCAGAAGGTCCCACCGTGATGGGGCATCTATGCTGAGCTGGCTTTCTTACAGGTGCTTGCCCAGAGGTCTATCTAAGGTAAGGCAAGTCCTGCCCTAAGCACTACTAAAGTAGCTCCCACGAGCAGTTTCTATACATATCCCTG